>JAFBJS010055157.1:73862-84359 GCA_016785265.1 Paraplagusia blochii | reverse complement strand
TTAGGCTCAAATCAACCAGTTGCCAGGTTATCACTGAGGTCCACTGAGCATGGCACAATCCCCAGTTTCCTTTCCTTCTCGCCTTGATCCTGCAGTACTGTATCTACAGTCACTCTGACTGTCCCTAACTTTTCGTCAACCGTACACGTCAAGGCTGCGTTAAAGCAGACATGGCGAGGCTAACTTGTAAAAACTAATGGTTAGCATGCCTTAAGTCGTGAGTTGTCTGACCTCCTGCACCACTAGCTGCGTCTGTTTGTACAGTCTAACTTCATGTGCGACACATGTACTACAGCTGACTCTTTTGAACTCAGGTTCACTTGTTAGACTGGGAAAAATCTATAAAAGAGGAAATGACTTCATGTCACTGTAAACTGCAGCTTTGAAGCTGGTTAACCAACCAAGATACAGCCGGTCAATTAAGAGACCATAGAAATCAGCCACCCAGATTTCAGGGTATTACTGAGATAAAGTTAAAGTTTGAGTAAAATTATATAAATGTCATTTTTTAAAATGAAAAATTGTACATAAAAAGTAATCAGAAATATATTAAAAATAGCAAAAAAAATGACAAATCTGAGAAGAGAATTTGAATAACATTTTGATAAATTTGACCAGATTTACTGCTTAGTATTTCAGTAGGTAAATAAAATCCCTCCAGGATAAACCAGAGCCTAATTCTGTCACTGGACAAAAATGTCAAGGTAAAATAATATAAATAAATAAATAAATAAATGACGTGAAAAAGCAGGTCTTGGGATTTAGTAAAATGTTACACAACACTGACATTTTTAGGCGCTGACATCTATTGCTAAGATAGACCAACCCAATTGTGTTAGATGAAAAATTGGATTACTAAACTTTCTGTTTAAGAATACTTACTTAAATTTTTGGAGAGCAACATTTTTTGGCCACAGAAAAACAAAAAATTAAACTCATAGATTTTTGTGACCCAAAACTTTTCCCTCATTTCTATTTCCGGCCCCCGCCCCTCCATTTAATCATCCAATTGCCTCTTTTTGTTGTCCCCCTGTTCTCCTCCCTCCTCCATCCAACGCTCCACCTAAACTCTGTCATTCTTCCGATCCATTATTCATGCCACAGCCACAGTCGGCATTAAAGGACCCTGAAGATCGCTACGGCAACGACACAGCAGAAGCAGCCGCACTGGATGATGGGAAACTGGGTCACCTCCCAGGAGCAGTAGGGTGTGTGTGTGTGCATGTGTGTGTGTGTGTGTGAGTGTGAGTGAGTCGGGGTACAGCAAGGGGAGGTCAACATCTGACACATGGAGGATGAGCAGAGGTGGCGCTGTTCCTGTCTGATTTTGAATCCCTTATCAACAGTGTTGGATCTCGGAATAATGGCAGAACGTTCAGAAAAACTGAGAAAGACTAAAAACTTTTCCTGGGTAGAGTGTGAAAAGTACTTCAACTACACAATTGAATAATATAGATTTTTCAAAAATCTAGCAAATGGATATATTTTTACATCATAAACTGCATCTAATGGCCTTGATTATTAATAAAAATAAGAGTTTAGAAAATAACTTGTTTTCTTTTAGGTTTTGAGATTGTATTTTGACATTTATATTCACTTATATAACAAGAAAATTAAGATGAACACAGGAGTCATGGATTCAGCAGACCTGTGCAAAATAAGGTTCGGGGGCTGGATACGGCCTGTTGGCCATTATTAGAATGTACCTGTCATAAATCTAGTTTACTGTGCACACAAAGAAGGAGACAATTGTTCATTTAAATACCCACTGTGGCCCACAAGTCAAAGGCAGTTTTCTTTGGGGCAGTTGGTGGCTTAGTGGTTAAGGAAGCAGACTTGGGTCCACAAGGCCCATGGTTCGAATCCCCCTATCACCAAGTTACCACTGAGGTCCACTGAGCATGGCACCCAGCCCACTCACAGCTCTTCCAGCGGTCAAAGCTGCAGTTCACTTTGGTGACGGGTTATATACAGAGGACACATTTTGTTGTGTGCAGTGGACTGAATCACAATGTCACAATGACAAAGAGTTTCCTTTCCTTTTCCTTTCCATCTCTTCAGTACCCCTTTCCTCTAAGGTAGGTAGTGTACATAAAAAGCTAGAAATATTTTTTAGTATTTCAGCTTTTATGCAATTCACATATCATTTATTTTAGTTCAGACCAAAAATCCATCGTTCTGCTCCTAACAGGTTCCCTGTGTCCAGTGTGAGAATAAAGTGTAGCCTACTAGTCAAAAAAGTTGTGTGGTCTAGCTTTAAAGCAAGGACAAAAAATAAAGACAAGGTTGCCAGATTTCAGCAAACTCATCCCTAACTGTGTGGCCACACCAGTAACATCAGTGAAGACCACGATGAAGAGTTAGTGTGAAGACACTGGAGGTTATCTAGGCCTGATGCTCACGGTGTAACTAATTTCTTTTCCGATCTGGTGCAGCGACTCTTCTGAGGAATCCACGTCTTAACTTATCTGGAGACTGAAGACGTCTTTAAGTGCTGCTCTTTATCTGTGTCTCCTTCTTTGTGTGGGCTATAGATTTAACAAGGAAGATCAATAAAAAGAGAAGGGCCTTTAAAGTGGATTCACCTCATTACTGTATATAATTAAAAAGTCTGCGTCCTTATGTTAATGCACTCGCTGTACATCACACACACACACACACACTCACACGCACACACGCGCACACACACACATGCTGTCTGACACATGTTCCCACCAAGGAAGGAAATGGAAACATCTGTTTCTATGGGAACCTGTACTTTTGATGTAGTACCACACACACACATGCACACACACACACACAAGCTGCCACCTATGTGAAGCCATATAGTGTCTGTTTGTGTATATGAGGGCGATAGAGTGTGTGTGTTCACCAGATCCCGTACCAGATGGTTAAATGTCAGTGAATACAACACTAATGTCACAGTAACTTCTCCCTAAACACAGTAATACGCACTAAGTCAAAGCCATAGCTATTATTTATATGTAAAAATATATACATATATCCTGTAAAATAAGTATCTTGTCACCTAACAGTAAATATGGAGTAAAAATGAGTGATCATTCTAGTAAATAAATTAAGTTCACATTCCAAATAATCACACATCAATATCACATGAAAGGATATATATAATAACAATACTTACTTACTTGAGTAAATGAAGTGTTTAAATGTATTTTCCTTGCTAAAAGTAAGTTAAATGACATAATTTTTCATAGTACATTTGTTGAACTGAACAAATAATTTGTTAAGGGAGGGAAAACTGATCATTCAGCTCCTTGATTAGCTCGCTATATGCTAACACGTTTTGACGTTAACGTTAGTTTTAAAATGGAGGATTCAACTAATATTTGAAAGTAAAGTTTGGACATTACTTAGAAAAATGACAATAAAGAAAAGATAATACAGTACTATAGTGTTTTGGTGAATATTTTGATGGTGTAATGATAACAACAGGTATTGTTGAATGTGGCAGACCTTTGGTTTAAAGTTAGGAAAACTGTATTGATGGAAAAAAAAGACATGTGAGCCAGTGGAAAAGCGTTCCTGGTCCTAACTTTGTGAGTTTTAAATGCATCACAAATGACAGATTTTGGTTTAATTACAGCTGGAAGTGTGTGGACCTTTGGAAACAATGTTTGTACTGTTACTGCCAATGACTGCAGCCCAACAAATGACAGGAGGCCTTTTAGAGCCCAGAGAACCGCTTCTCAGTTTGCTTTACTCTTCTAGTGATGTCACAGCAGGCTTTTATCTCTGGTCAAATATTATTCTGGAATAATAAAGATGGACACGCACACACACTTGCACACACACAAAGCGTTTGCACACATTAGGGCCGTTTGCTGCACTAATTTGCCCAGAGATTTACTTCCATTATCCTTTGTTGCCATGGCTTTAATGTTTGCTGTATCTGCACTCTGCTCCTGATGTGTGTGATATGAGGTTTAGGAGTACGGCAGGACAAAGTATCAGAAGTAGACGAGATAAGACGCAAAGACAAAAGAAAATCTCACCCTTTGCACCAGTCCGAAAAGAAAACAGGTACATGGAAGTTTCTTTAAGATAGACTTCAGCTAGCCTGCCTGTATATATGTCAAAATACTCTCTATTTCATGACAAAATTACTCAAATTTGAACCTAGGTTTTAAGATACATTATGTAGAAATGTTGCCACCTAAATTACTTGACTAACTCTTTGCCAAAAGTGATTTTTTCTATTTAAACCTGCTATAGACCCTTCCATTTTCATTCGTTTGCCCGTTGCTGCGTCCTAGGGCATCTTTCTCCTCAACTGCCACCCAAATCACAGCACACCATAATGTACCCTGTTAGGTGAGTTTTACACCAATGACAGTGACCTATGACCAATGACCTATTAAATATACACCAGAAAATAAGGTACAAAGTGATATATATATATATCTTTAGAAAATTTCTTAGAGATAAGGATAGATAGATAGATAGATAGATACATAGATAGTTTTATTTCTGTTTTGATATCTATTTTAAGGAGATATATACATATATCCATATATATGTATATATGTTTAATGATTATTGCTATCATTAAACTAAAGATATACACTCATTTAACTCTCAATGCTCTGTTTAAGCTCTTAACTGCGCTTGTCCAGATTATGCAATTACCCATTGTGAGACAGGGTTTTGAACAGAACCATTAAGGCCGTCAAGTGCACTAATCATAAAAGCAAACTATGATTTAAACTAATTTTATAGATGTGGAAACATCAGCATTGGCCCCGATCCCTGTGCCGTGGCTGAATGGAGAACTCGGAGTTTCAGTGACGGACATTACTCTTCTCTTTTTTCTCTCCGTGTGCTCTGTGGGAGCTGTAATGTGGGTTGATGGGAGGCAGAGGTGGACACTTTTAGCTCAGTAAAAATATCCTGCTCCATCTCTTTTTATCCATTCTTTTTCTCAAAGGTTTGTTCGCCTTTGTCTACCAACACGTGAAAGAATGATGCCTTCATGTCAGGAAACTGAGTCTCTGGACTAAGGATCAGTTGGTGTCGGGACTCGCAATTGCAAGTTAACGAAAGTAGCTTTTGACTACTAATTTCACTTAAAAAATTAATACAGTTTTTAAAATAGGAACGTTTTTTTCAGATAAAGAGAAAACAAAGGAACGTTCATTAAATACATCTGGCCTTTACCAGAGTTTTTCAGTCTTTTTAGTCACAATCCCATGGGGGGCAGACTGGAATAAAAATAAGGTCACCTGAAATTAAAAATACTAAAAAATTCTTATGAAAATAAACAGAGTAATATGCCCTATCACAACGATATGTCGTGTTTTAAAAGGAGGGGAGGAAAGGAGGAAAGCAAACTCCTTATCGATGTGATTTATACCACTGCACACAACAAACAGTGACTTCTGCATTTAACCCATCACCGAAGTGAACAGTGGGCAGCTTTGTGTGAGTGGGGACAGTGCCATGCTCAGTGGACCTCAATAGTAACTTGGCAATTGGTGGATTCAAATCTTGAACCCTCCAGACCCAAGTCTGGTTCCTTGATCATTAGGGCACCACTGCCCAAGGATTATAAGTCCAGCACCAGTCAACAAATAATGCACAATAAAGAAAAAATGTATAGCAGTTATTAGTGTGAACATACCAAACATGTTAAGTTTCAGTTGTACAGAAGTGACAGACACAAATCAAAAGGTGCACAGGTCGAGAGTGCCTTCTATTATATATATATATATATATATAGAGAGAGAGAGAGAGAGAGAGGTTCGAGAGCATATTTTAATATATTTAAAGGATGAAAATAGGTAACTTGGGGTCTTCAATACGGTTTCCCTACTTTAGCTGTAAGATCATAGGTTGAGACGGTTTGGACATGTTCAGAGGAGGGACAGTGGATACATTGGTAGAAGAATGAGCCTAGAGATGGGACTACAAGGTAGGCGACATAGAGGAGATTGATGGATGCAGTGAGGGAGGACATGGAGGTAGTTGAGAGAGTCTGAGTAGAAGATACAGAGGACAGGGGGAGATGGACAATGTTGACCGCTGTGGCAACCCCTGAAAAAGGGACAAGCCGAAGGAAGAAGAAAAAGCTATCAGAACACTGTCAGTGTGTTGACAACACAGTGAAGGTTATTCAGTGTGTACTACTGTAGGTAATCATGACTATTCATCAAATATGATGCCTTAATGTGCGTGTCTCCGTGAGACCATTAGGAGGCAGTCAGGTTCATTTATGACCTGAATCCATATATTATGTATATATATACAGGCGCAGCATTTTGAATATAAGGGTATATTAGCCTAACAGGTCCTAAATATACTTGCTATCTGTCATATTGCACACCAGCTATTCACACGTCCATATAAACACACTTCAACGTGATTATCCCTGAGTGGCTCCATTCCAGTGGATGGTGAGGCGCAGCAACACATACAGACATGTGGACAGACACAAAACAAGAAACGTTGTTTGGATAAAGTGTATGCGCAGAAAGATGTTGATCGTTCTTTCCATCTATAAATAGACACTTAGCAACCGTCAGAGCAGCACCCAATGGAACAGCATGTTAACTTGATCCTCCGCAGCAGAGCAGACTACAGTAGAGGGACAAACTGAAGGCTGAGGACTCCATAAAAACACATCATTCAGTGACTGCAACACTGGAGTTGAGCAATGAAATCTTCAATAAAAACCAAACACAACTCTTCATTAGATCGACTCAATAACTTCTCACAATTCTGGCCAAAAGACGCAAAAAAAAAGTATTTGCTCCGGCAGTATACAGTTCAATCAACCTACACTTCCAAGTACATCTATAATAAAATATATCGCCCTGTTGTTTCGCAACATTAATCCACTATGGAGTCAATGTTCTGTGGCCTTGGTGGGACGGACAAGTAGAGTTAGCGACAACTGCTATGATTAATGGCTAGGAGACAGAACAGGCTGAGCTGGAGGTGGTGGAGATGAAAATGTTAAGACTTTTATGGATGAACATACAAGGTTGAAGATGATTTTTTTTTAGATGGTTTAGATATAAATGATCGGAAACTAGAGGTGAAATGATGACAGACAGGAAAAATAGATTGCGATTAGGTTGAAGTGAAGAAACAGAAGAATCAGAACTGCTTTTCTCTCTTAAAAGTCTCAAAGTAAGTTCTCCAAAGTTGCTGGGCATCTATCATTTATTTCTTCATTAGACTCTTGTCGTACAATAACCTCATTTACCCTGGACACGAGACGTCAACCAAATGAGACTAAATATGGAATAAAAAAGACTCACAGCTAATAAAAGGCTGTGTTTGTTATGATGAGGTCCATTACTCTCTAATAGGTGATTTACTGACATCAAACAGCAATTGTAACACCACTGTAACTGCAGAGCCAACAACCCATCCATCCAGTGCTGTCACCTAGACGTTCCGGGAATGAAGGAACGGTAACATGGATATGAATATAGGGTTATCCTTATGCAGATATGGAGCTAGGAATACAACAAATACATGATGGTATAAAGACTAAAGAGACAGTGTTTGGGACGGACATCCATCAAATATCTAGGTCGCTGAGGAATATCGCTCCCTTTATGAACCTTCATGCAGGTGATGAGGCCACTGGAAGGTACCAACAACGACCAACTGGGATTGGTTCTAATGCAGGAAGTAAACCCTGGAGTTCCTCTGCAATAAGACTTCAACTGACTGACATTGGGGGCAGTTTGTGTGGCCTAGTGGTTAAGAGCACCAACTGCTCCCAAGGCCCTCCCCACTAAGGCCCCCCAGTTTGAACCCCCCAACCGCCAAGTTATGCTTAAAGTTGCCTGCTGTTCAATTTGGTGATGGGTTAAATACGAAGGTCACATTAGGTTGTGTGCAGTGGGAAGAATCACAATGTCACAATGACTAGAACAGGGGTGCTCAATACGCCGATCGCGATCGACCACTCGATCTCCAAGGTACTATTGGTAGATCGCATGACAACGTGTTGTGACGTTGTCATGAACTGACGCTGTACAAATAAAGTTGAGTTGTTTAAAAAAAAAAAACTAGACGTCAGCCTATCAGCCATCCCGTCACTTGACTGATACACAGGACAACCAATCAGATGTCATCTAATTATTAGGTACACTGTACGTGCTCTAATAAGGCCCCTGTGCGTTGCAAAGCTAACAAGCTAGTCGTTCGTTAAATCCAAATTTTTCGCACGTTTTTTTCGTCTTAAACATAAGATAAGGTATAAATATGAGTGGGGGAGCTGGACCAAGTAAGAAGAAAAAAAAAAAACGTATCAGTTTTATACGGAATGAACTCAGGTAATGGCAAAAAATGTACATAATTATGTTGTGTTGTGCAACATATGTGGTTATACATCAACATAAGTTGCAAGAATCCTCAATATGTTTCTCAATAAATATAATGGGTAGATCATTTTGACTTGGTCATTTCAAAAGTAGCTCCCATGCAGAAATAGTGTGAGCACCCCTGGACTAGGAGATTGCGTCCCTTCCCCTGACTCAAGTACCACAGGTACAGAGAATGCCAGTTCTAAAGAGTCCAGAATCAGACCTTCATTGACTTCCCCAGTAAAGGTGGTCCTGATCCATTTATGGCAGAGCCAACCGGCTGTGGGAAGTTAAAAATCAGATCCTCCCCTTGCAGCTAAACAGAGGCAACACTCTTTTCAATAGTAATTTAATTACATATGATTGCTCAAGGGCTTAGGTTTAAGGTAATTGTTAATGCTGCCCTATCAATCAGTGTCTAACCAAGTGTATTGATTAGCTAATTGCTCTGTTGTGGCATCATTATTCTGTCATTATGAGACTATCCATACTGATCAGATTAGTTGGGGGGGGATGAAGAGCACAAAGTCATTTGTGACAAAAGAACAAGAGGAGAGAAACAGAACCAGCTCAGAGAAGTGACAGCATGAGTGTTTAAGTACGACTTCACACCCAGTCATTTCCCACAATGTAACTATTGTATCCCTGAAATGTTGCCTTTCACACTGAATGTTACAAGAGCGCAGCAGACTCATCCTTCGTGAATGTTAAAACTCACTCACAAGTTCCCTTGTAACCAAAGACAGATGATGAGCATCACTACGGTTACCATATCCATGACAACCTCACCGGCTGCTATTATTGGAAATGTTGTCAAGGAGACAGAACTGCATATTATGGGATGCATGACCAAAATAGAAATTGTTCGATGAAGGTAATAGAACAGATCTTTTGTTTTACATAAAAAAAAAAGGTTTGAGCTGATCTTAAGGTGAAGGGTCTTATTGATTCTGAACTCAGGCTCAATCACACAATTGGTCAGTGGCAAATTTTCAGCATCACCAGGAGACTGAGCCACAGGTGTGATGCTGGTGATTTTTTTACCTTGTTCATCACACAATGCTATAAAAGGGTGAAGAAGAAAGCGGACGAATACATAGTATATGTATTATTGAAAACATATATGTATTATTAGGGAATAAAGATGGCCCACCACAGAAATCCAAATAATGTTGCCTATTTGAGCTAAAACCAATGTTCATACACTGGCAGGAATTGAGGAAACACACTCACAAATATCTTCTTTGGCAGTTCAGATATTCAATGTGCTTGCACAGTACTTTGAACTGTTTAGTCAAAACCTTCACAGCTCTGGAGCTCAGTTCCTAAATCTGACAGTAACAGAAATCACAACAGACACTTGTAAATAAAACGGTTTAATCACAGCCTTGCAAGTGCCACTCAAGGACTAAATAAGGTCAACTGCCACAGCGTATGGTTATTGTGGACAAATACGAAATACAGATGGTCTCAGTCCAATGTCAAATGACGCTACTGCTGTTGAAAGTGACGGTCTAATTGTGACTCATGCTCAGCGTCCTTGGCTTACTCTGAGGAGATCAGGACGTCATTGGACCATGGGGTGACATACGAGTTTTCCCATGGATTGTGAGTGTAACTGCTTGTTTGTCTCTGTCTTGGAATGGTCGTGACGGACAGACCGTTCCCCAATCTGGCCCGGGGACTATTGGGATTCATGTCCACTGCCTGTGGGACCCAGAGAAGTTCTGAGGGGCAAAAGATTATAAAGGAAAGATGCTCTTTCAGATAATGACTCATAGAGGAAGCCCTTCTTTCTTTGGCGTGACCAACGCCTGTGTGGACAGGGGGATTCTTTTCAATTGAATAGGACAATGAGATAATGGTGACCCAACTCAATCCCAGTTTAAATAACCTGCAGTGGATCCAGAGTCTGACTTTAAATACTACGATAGGAATGAGATTTAGATTTAAGAATTCAAATATCTTTCTGTACAACACTTCAAACTCTCTGTGGGCTGTTGGAGCTCAACTAATAATTTATGTCAATCAATAAGGATGGAACAAGTGGAGAAAAGAGTCAGGAGTGATCTGTGATAGAAGAGAGTCAGCTAAGGTGAAGGGAAAGGTTTACAGGACAGTTGTGAGACCAGACATGATGGATGGATTAGAGACA
>JAFBJS010055157.1:12309-73017 GCA_016785265.1 Paraplagusia blochii | reverse complement strand
TTTCCTTCTTCCCAACCTTTCCACTCCTGTCTCTTATACACATCTAGATGTGTATAAGAGACAGGGGTAGAAGACAGGAGACAGAGCTGGAGGTGGAGGAGTTGTTGAGGTTCTCTTTAGAAGAGACACGGATGGACAGGATAGGGACTGAAGTGATTAGAGGGACAACACAGACAGGAAGGTTTGGAGACAAAGCTAGAGAAGACAGATTGAGATGGTTTGCACATGTTCAGAGGAGGGACAGTGGATACATTGGTAGAAGAATGATCCTAGAGATGGAGCTACCAGGTAGGAGACAACGAGAAGATTGATGGATGCAGGAGGAAGGAGGACATGGAGGTAGTTGGCGTTAGAGTTGAGGATACAGAAGACAGGGGGAGATGGAATTTGTTGATGCACTGTGGCAACCCCTGAAAATGGGACAAGCCGAAAGGAAAAGAATAAAAATCCTTGAAGATTGGAAATATTCCTCAATGTTGGATTTATGACCATTTTACTGACATTGTTACTGACAGAATATATTCAGGGATTTGGACTCTCTCAGTAGTGGTAGCAGGACTAGCTGCCTGTTTAAACATTAGCAGCTGGCTAACAGGAAAACCAATTTATGTTTTTTTTTGTCTCATATTTATTTATTTATTGACATCAACATTCTACTTATACACAAAGTTCACTTTTCCAAGGAACCCATTTTATTTTTCCCACACGCAAACAAAGATGTTTTAATGACATATTTCAAACCTCCGCTGCATCTGTGAGCCGTTTCCTGTCTGTCAGAATGTTGTAAACCTAATTAACCACAGCTGTGGTGGCACTGAACAGGTTTGTGTACAGTACGTCTTCCTTATTTTGTTTTTTTCCTCCACAAACTCTTTGGGTCACAAGTTGGATCCAAAATAACCCAGCAGGAATGTAACTGCAGGAACGGGAATCCGTTGGGAGGATAAAGTTTTTGTGCAAGTTACAGTGTCTATAAATATGTCTATAGTTTTTCAAAACAAAGAGATTGGCACGACCTCGGTGTCCATGATGTTAACTGATACGGTCGGAAATAAATGAATATTTTCATTCACTCTATGACGCTCACACATAACACAAGCCTGTATTTTGGTGGTGAAGTGTATATGGGGGGGGGGTTGGGATCAGCTCAAAGGAGAAGACTGCAATATTAAGATATATTTGCAATAAAAAGTATAAAACGAATGAGAGGTGGTCAGGGGGGTCAGGAAAAGTTTAGTGAGTTTAAAATAAATCATA
The DNA here is from genome assembly GCA_016785265.1 of Paraplagusia blochii. NCBI lineage: Eukaryota > Metazoa > Chordata > Actinopteri > Pleuronectiformes > Cynoglossidae > Paraplagusia > Paraplagusia blochii. The sequence continues at coordinate 71,760 of JAFBJS010055157.1, read as the reverse complement.
AAATATGATGTCATTTTGTTTGGGAAACACTGTGTGGTTTATATAAATAAGGATATTAGAAAAACTTTTATAACAAACCAACAACCCAAGCATGACAATTAAATATATGTGGGAAAATTGTGATGTGGTGTGAATCATGTCACAATGACAAAAAAGAAATTTAATTTATAAATTGTTTATAACTACTGCATTTTCCAGATCATAAGGCCCATTTAAAACCCTCCAGATATCATGGGGCCCTATCATGGGGCCTTATTGGTAGATTCTGGTTGTGTCCACTGTCCTCGAATGGTGCTCAAAAGTCGGTCAAAATTTTTAAGTACAACTTTGGTAAAATACAATGATCCACCGCCTAATGTTTTGCTGTAGCATTAGGGCAACTGTAGTCAAGAGCCTCGTGGAGTAATACTGTACTGGGCCACAATATGATGTTATGGTGTGTGTGTATAAAGACGCCAAAATGCCACTGGTGATTGCAAGAGACATGTTTCGGTATCGGATTGCAAACTCAAGGCTGGATTCATCAGCTAAGTAACAGCAACCAGACTGACTCAGATAATGAGGAGAAAGATCTGATCGTCCAACTTTTTAACTCCAACACTGGAGATGAGGAATTTGGGAATAGTAGGTGCATTGTTTTGTATTTTATCTGTTACAAGTGAGAGAGTTATACAAACTGAGTTGGATAAAGTCCGACTGACTACTTTGTGTTGATTAATCTGCAATCCTACAACCTGTGTCCAAAAAAACTGTCTTTATTGAACAAAAAAGAATCACATTAGTGAAAACCCCCTTACTTCACAACCCTGACATTGGAAACCACAGGCATGGTGACCACTGCAGTAGACTTTAAACAATATTTCAGAAACTTCATACACACTCATAAATGCATGCACTCTAAGAACCATAGAGTGTAAACGTCAAATTAATCAACAGTCACAGCCAGTGTCATAGCAGACATCCAGCAGCTTGGTGTTCATCCAGTCTTCATACGGAGAAAACACACATCATGAATAAGGAACTCACTCACAGGAAGACAGAGAGACAGTGTAACAGATGTGATGTGACCACAGTGGGATTAGAACCCTTCTCAGTCTAATACACTGGCAGAAAGTACATCTGTGGGCACACACAATTATCTGGTCCACAGCAATGAACACTCTGGGCCACACAGCTAGGCTGTCAGTAGACCACACCCGAACAAGCGTCCAGGTTTTGTTGGTACAAGACGGTTCTTGGCGAAGCCTAACTGAGTCGACACATGGTTTGTGTTAACGTATGTTTTTCCTTTAGATTCTATTTCAGTATACAGTGCAGGTTATTGGATTAGAAAAGATGACGTTTTGGCAACGACAATTCATGACAGCTCAGACGGCATAAGCTCCAAAAAAAAGCTTAGACTATTTCTTACCTACGTCCCAGCCAAGAGCGTAATGATAATGACGGCTGACGACAATACAACCTACATCTCCTCAGTCAGATTAACTGAAGAAACCTCCATTGACGTCAAACGTCTGGAAAGTCACAATCATCAAGACACTTGAACTTGTCCAACTAAGAAGAAACTAACAGAGACTGTAGATGATGAAGAAACGTTAAACTAAGAACTTAGTCGATCCAATAAACCGCAGAGCAAATCAACGGATTTGTGAGGAGACGAGAAAACTTTCTGATTACTCACCAGGTTGGAGTTGGTAGCATTGGAGTCATCCTCGGGGAAGGGGATGTAGACGGCTAAGGCCACACAGTTGGCGAAAATGGTCATCAGGATGATGATCTCAAATGGTCTGATAGAAGAGCAGGTTAAGGAACATACAAAACAAGTTAACGTGTAACAATGTATCTTAGTGAACCTGTTGAGCTTGGCAAAAACTTTAGAATTCACCTTTTTTTAGATGATACATTTTTATTTTACATTGTATACAATGTATACAAGTATACATGAGATTAAAAAAGGTGTTCTTAAAGTAAGGCTGGAGGAGGAGGAGGGACAATGGACACATTTGTGGATGAATGATCCTAGAGATGGAGCTACCAGGTAGGAGACAAAGAGGAGATTGATGGATGCAGTGAGGGACGACATGGAGGTAGTTGGAGTCAGAGTGGAGGATACAGAGGACAGGGGGGGATGGAAATTGGTGACGACTGTGGCAACCCCTGAGAAAATGGACAAGCCAAAAGGAAAAGAAGAAGTCTTAAAGTAAGGTCGGAAAGGTTGAAGTTCCTCAGTTGGGGGATAAAACATCTTTTAATTCCAAGAGGTCGAGTTGCTGACAACAAATTTTTTGGTCAATCATGACTTGGACGAATGAGAATCTTCAATGAGGCTCACAGTCATCAGAGTCATGATGGACACATGGGACAGTTTGACAGAAAGATGAGAAGCTGCTGAAAATAATAGTCTGAAAAAAACAACAAAACTCAATACCAGGCAGGTAATTTTAACTGAGGTATTTTTAAACAAGCTTACATAAGAGAAGAATATAAATACTGTACACACACACACACACACATCCATTTACACATACAGACACACACACACACACACGGTACAGAGTGAAGAAGTTTACACAATGGGAGACATCAAAGCTGTTGAGTTTGCCTTTTTGTTAAGGCCCAGTGGATCAGTCAGGGAGTAGAGAGGACACAGGGGGGTGTATGGAAAGGTAGGTGAGACAGAGAGACACACAGAGAGAGAGAGAGACACTGCATGACCAAATATGGGTGCAGCAGAGAGCGGGCCTGTCGCGTGGAAGACGGGATGTGGACGGAGGAAGAGTTAGAGTGGTTAGGAATGAAGTGGGAGCGGAGGAGAGACACGGAGAGTTTTTATTTGGAACGGTCCTTGAGAGGGGAGTGACCTCATTATTTTTGGCCTCAGCGAGAGGGAGAGGGAGAGAGAGAGGTAAAGAGAGGGAGAGAGAGAATGCAAAGGGGAGATAGAGGAGGTCTGGTTTTCATCAACACAATTAGTGACTGCCACTGCTGTCACCTTCCTCCACCTCCTTTCTCATTCCTCCTCTCCTTGCTTTCTTCCTTCCTCTAGTCCTTACTTCAGTTCCCATTTCCATTATGCTGCATGTCAAATCAGGAGAAGCTCAAGGCCAGACACTGTTGCATAAAAAAAATCTCTGTTGATGTCACTCCATGACTCCAAACTTGGACTCTCGTTTTTTTTTTTTTTTTCAGCTGAATTTGATGTTTAACATCTTACAATAGAAGGTCAAAGACAAGGGTGAACGTTTGCTGCACTTAAATCTGATTTTCCTCCTCTTCTCTCCAACCCAGTGATGGATCCATCCCTGGTTGCTACATGATGATAACATCAAATGATTGGAAAGGGCAAAGGCAAAGGCAAAAAGATGTTCACTTAAGGAAGAAAATACTCAAATAAAACCAAGGAAAACATTGGTTTTCATGCAGCTGAGAGTTTCAGATCAGTGTGTATTCAACCGGTCATCTTTGGGTCAGTCCAGTAAAAGAAGGGTTGTTTGTCAGTTGTTAATTATCACCTGACACTCTGGCAGGACAAATGCTTATTTCCTAAACTGCAGACCAGACAGCGCTGACGTCATTCAGGCAGTACCATCAGTACAGGAGAGGATTATCACAGAGTCATTCAATTCCAAAAAACATCAAGTTTATCAGTGAGTTTATCAAGTGATATCAGTGAATTTATTTATATTTTTTGGTCAAAATCAGTGTTGCCCAAAGTGGGGGACGCACCCTGTTACGGTGTCACAGAGTTACTGCAAATATGCAGAAGGACAAATGATTTATGACAAATGTTATTCATACCTATGCTTTATTTATTTTTACACATTTATTTTTTTTTATTTAATTTATTTCCTTGGATCAAAGAAAATAGTAACATTGGAAAAATATTACATAGTTTTAGATAATATTAAAAAACGGGGAAAAAAAGTTAAGTGAATTAACTAGACTAGACGATGTATATATTTTACTCTGAAACTCCTAAAAGAGAAGATGAATAAGTCGATATAAATGATAAACCACGCTACTCAATCTCTACTGTTTTCTCAACCTGCTAATTGTTTAAACTAATAACTCACTTCATAAAAACATCAGAAAAATCAATGTAAAAATCTCCATCCCCGGCTACATTATAAAAACATGGGCCTGATTTAGGAGGCGTTCAGTCTTAGTGAGAGGGAGACAAGGTTTATTTAGCTTCTATTACAGTGGAGCTAAAACACTGTTTATGTTTGGATTAGAGATTGACCCCAGAGCATTATGGGCCACGAGATCGTTCAGCTGGTTCAGCCTGAGACCAAAATCATCCAAGTTAATCGTTCACCTTCGAACTGGGGGGGCCTTGTTAAAAACACACACCAGACATGAGGGCACCCATAGGACTGTGACTCGTTCTGGGTTTCTGGACCATCGTTTCAGGGACCCTTGAGGTCAGACTCCATCAACAAGGTAATGAATCTACTGTCTGCTGCTGCAGAGGAAAAGAAAACACTTAGTAGGAAGTTTTTATTATAGAAAAGAATAGTAGAAGAAGATTCTCACAGATATGAAAAAATATATATTTCTATTTCTAACGGAGGAACTCAATGCAAATGTAAAAATAAGAGTTGAAATCTACGTATTGCTCGACATGCATCCCAGCTTTCGCTGCAACGCGAAACCAGTTTCGCTCCCCGTTTGCGTTCACATTACAAACGCGCACTCGCTTCTCAACTAATGCGCATTAACTAATCCACCTCTAGTCGGCGGTTTCGATACTGAATTAACTAATACGGGTGTAAAGCAATAAAAATTAAAGCGGTTGTCGCTCCCCGCGTGTGTGTGAACACAACAAGACTCGTATTAACACGCTCGTAAAATGCTACGGGAGCGGCTCATCTCCTTGTCAACCGCTAGATGTTGCTGCATTATTAGGAACAGGATTATAAAAAACTTCTTCATATTTTCTCTGCTTATCTTCTTCATTCGTTCCTTGTGTCTCCTCATCGCCTTCATACGTCGCCTTGATCTTTCTTTAACTTCATCCTTTAAATTATTCGTCAAAATTGCACCTGCGTTTGTTGACAGAATTCATGTTGAATAAAAGAGCATATTAACGAGATCTCATTATATAACCACGTGATCAAATTGAAACGCAATGCGCATTTGCTCTCTTAATATGTGTGAATGCAAAGTGGGTATCGAATGCGCAGTGAATACCAAATTAAACTGAATGTGAATGCAAAGTGAATTGAATGCGGATTATTTAATACGGGATCGCATCCCGAATTACCTACTTTAGTATTCGATTCCGAATTGAATGAGAAAACAGTGCTAGTGGTGAAGCAAGCGGACTTGGGTCTGCAAGGCCCCGGTTCGAATCCTCCCTTCCACCAAGTTACCGCTGAGATGCCCTGAGCATGGTGTTGTCCCCACACACAGGTCAAAGTTGCCCACTGTTCACTTTTGTGATGGGTTAAATACAGAGGTGACATTTGGTTGTGTGCTGTGATGTGGAAATTTAAATCTAAGATACCAACTAAAGAGCTCAGATGCTCACATAACATCAAATATGTCACTCTGGACCTGACTGAGCTGAATAAAGCCAGTGATACATCTACTGTCCTAGAGAAAAAAGACTGCAAACGCACCTCAACACAAGTTGTCAATGGTAAGAGAATCAATGAGAGGCTACTGGCTATTTCACAGTGTTTATTTCTCAGCTATTGTACTTCCTATTGGAGGCTGAAAGATGTATCATTTGCCAATATGGGACTTTATCTGATTCAGTGAAGTTGAGATCTTTAAAATGTCTTCCAAGCTCCAGGAAAAACTCCAGCTTCTTCCAACTCAACTCTTTGGATAGTATGACCTGAATGAACATGAATCTTCCCAGACTTCAGAGTCTAAATGACACGACGGATTCAATATAACGATGCTTCAACTTCATAAGCGCTAGTTCTGGACCAAAAAGCTGCCAGATAGAAAAAAATCTTTCTTGTTCCTGGATTTGTTGCGTCACTGAATCCCAAGGTTCAACTCTAACACTAGTTCTCATTGTTGGCTTGAAGAGCTGACCATATCACCGGTACGTTCCTCTCTGGAGGAACCCAAACACTGTCAGAAACCAGGGCAGCACTGATCCTATCTTGGTCAGCAAGTCCAGAGCTGAGCTGTTTTATACTGGGAGCACTTATCTGTTTTTCCTACTGAGCTAAAAACGCATATACACAGCACATCCCCCTCACTGATATATAAGCTGCCGGCCGGGGACAAGTGTGTGTGTCTCACTGTGTGTAAGTACACACAAAGACACCCTTTGAAACTACCACTTAGTGAGATTTCATAAAGACAAAATGGTCTTTAGACATACACCTGCCTCCGTCTCTTACACTGACCTTGCCACTTTGCAGGTACAGCTCAAATGCTATAATTACACACTGTTGTGTGTGTGTGTGTGTGTGTAAGGCATCTGTGAGGCAGTACGTACTTACGTGCGTGTGTGTCCTCTCTAATCTACGAGTGTGTTTCATGTGTACGTCTCCGCTCAGACAGGCCTCATCGACCTGTTGAGAGCAGTCGTCGCCGTTGTCTTGGCAACAGAGGAGGAAGAGAAGAGGATTTTACGGATCCACTATCTCCAGAGACGGAGCCGGTGATGGAACACAGGACGCACAATTACAGCATACACAAACAACACAACACGGGGTGCGTGACTACACACGCAGCACGTGGCGTCCTGTGGCTGAAGGACGTCCTGGTAGGAAACAAAGGCTGGGACAGTGGGGATTTGGAGAACAGCCTATAGGGGTGTTTACAGCTTTTATGATGCTGTCTTCCAAGTTATCTGGTTACCTTGGTTTTTAAAGCAAGGTGGACAAGGAGTGGACGTAAAAAGGTCATGGAAGATGTATGGATGTTAGGGACGCAGTTGCCAAACAGGAGAGAAGTAAATCAAGTAAAGTCTTGAAGTATTTCAACCCAGTGAGTTGAGGGAGAATCTCAGTCATCCAGTTCATGGTCAAGGTAAAAGACTTTCATTAGGCAACTGCACAAGACATTTTTATTTTAAGAAAGCATTCAACTTCTTATACAAGATGATTCAGTTCAGTTAATGTCCAGTTGTCTAACGAAACTCTTTACCTACAGCAGAGTAAGGAAAGACGTTGAAAGGGACGTCAAGGATGTCCTCTAGCATCTGAAGCCAAGAGCAAGTCAGTTTGACGAAGGCTAAATCATTTTTCCTAGTCCTCATTCAAGTTCCCCTTTCAACTCCTCTAATGGAGTTGAGTTACAAAAATAATTTCAGTTATTTCGGAGAAAACTTTTCCTTTTGCCTTTGCCACTTTCTAAGAGAAACAAAATGAAGACTGTGGAACAATAAAGTGATGTCGTTACAATGAGCCAAGAATAGAACTGACACAAAGTTGGAAAATTTCATATAAACTAGATTATTGGCAGATTTCACTTTTCCCCAAACTTAATATCAATCTGGAACAATCACAGGTTAATGTTAGAACACATGAGATGTTTAATTTTAAATAAAACACACTTCAGTGGTACATACAACAAAATGTATGTGCTGCATCATATATCAAATATATTTCAGACCTGGGCAAACTAAGGCCTGGGGGCCAGATGTGGCTCGTTGGGTTGTTTAATCTGGCCCATCCAACATGTCCAATTATGTACTATTAATTTCTTTTATTATAATATTCTGTCTTTTCTCTGTAAGGACAGTGTTAGTGCAATAAATAGCACAGGGAACACTTGCTATGATAAAAGGAATAATTGAAGAATTGTAGTCTTTATGCTCCTCATCTGGCGCATGCATCAAATTTTGGGGACAATTGTGGATTAGGAGTCAAATATTTGTTGTATATGTTGTATATACTTGTTGGTGATATAATACCCTGTTGTGGATTTTCCCCACTGAGCTCCAATCTGTATTATTGTTTCTAACATTGAAATGTAAATGCATCAATTCCATAAAAACCGGTGAACGTCTACAATTAATACAAAGATTTTTTTTTTTTTTTGCAGGAGGTACTTTGATCTTAGTAGTTAGCTTTTCTGTTTTGTTTTGTTTTTTCATATTTCTCTCCATGTCCTGTTGCAGAATTGGTCCTGTTGTCAGACTGAGAACAGGGCGTGTAAATGTTTATATTCTTGTACAGCAGATTTCATACTAAGGTTTCTATATTTCACTGAATGAATTGAGCTTCTTGACTTCTGACGCTACCGTATCTGTTGGTTTCCATTCTTTCCCTGTTGGTTTGAATAATGGCCCTGAAAATCCCTATATAAAGAGAGAGTCACTGTTGGACTTTACACAAGAATCAGGAAACACTTGATTGTATTTGAACAAAATGTTTGTTCCGTCACCTTCATCCGTCTGTCTCTCACATCCTCAAGGCGTCCCTAAAGCAAGGGATTCTGGGAATTACAGGTATTAATTTGAAAATCCATCGGTCACTGTGGGGGGTATGGTTTCCTATAACCCTGCTGGGTCATGCATGCAATTTTGGTTCCTCCTCCCTGACTCCAGTCCAGCTGGAAGGTATAGGGTGAGGGTTAGCTTCTCACATCTGACCCTTCCTTAATTGTATATACACAGGGTGACCAGATGCAACACTGCCCAAACCTGGTGTCCAACAGCCAAAAGGGTGACAACACACATTTGTTTAAATGGAAGGTCTTGTCCTCTGGGAAATTTAGAGTTGGAATAAGCAGATGCTATAGATTATAGTGAAAAAGAATTCTCTCATTACATTAAGGCACATCATTATTTTTACATCAATTCCCTGCAAGCACTCTGAAGTTTCTGCACTCACTTATCATCTCAGCTCTGGTCTTATTCTACAATAAGTTAAAAATAAAAACATGTTTCCAAGTAAAGGAGAATAATGATCAGCCTGATTTTTTCCTTCTTTTTTTTCAGACCAATCCTGTCACTGATTGATGACGACAGTCCGGCAACATGGCTGCCTCCATGGTTTTACTGAACCTTACCAATATAGATGAATTTTCCCAGTCGTCTTCTACAATGGACCAAATTGATTCTAAATAGTGCACTATACAGATGCTGGCATGCATTGACAAAAAAAAAAAATAAAATATATATATATATATATATATATATATATATTTACTATATATAAAGGAACTTATATATATATATATATATATATATATAAACTCTACTGTCAGCAAAAAAAAAAAAAAAAAAAAAAGCAGAAATTGTCAGTTGGTCGAAACAAACTATTTCTTTTTATTTGGCCTTATGTCCAACCGTACTGCAGTGATTTCCTTTACATCCCATCCTGGCCTCTATCCTCCACTCAGCTTCATCATGTCTCCTGTGAACTTCCATGTCCTGCCCACATCTCTGCCCTTCCCATTTCACTGATCCCTCTCCTCCCACTCTCCGCGGCCTCAGGACGATGTGTGAATGTGCTCTTGGTGAGTTGGTGAGGACGCTCTCTTATTATAGATCAGTGTGACTGTGACTCTGACCGTCTCTGTCTGCTTCCTTTTCCCATTCTCCCTCTATGTCACCATGAGGGAAAACTAAGTTATTATGTTTGGCAGCTTTTAAAAAAAAGGAGGCGTGGGGGCGCATAGGCAGAGAAGCTGGAATAAAAGGATTTGGGAGGATAGAGAGGGAAACGGAGTCTTAATGGATGATGGAAGTGGCTCTGTGGTGTAGAGACGCGGGACAGAGACAGAGGAACGGACGGACATGAGGGAAAGAGTATGAATACAGTGGAACAGGCTAAAGGAGAGATCCTCTGCAGGGAAGTGTAAAATAGGGAAAAAGAAAGAAAAATATTTCCACACAAAACGACGTGCAATTTGTCTACAGTTGTATGAAAATAGAAGTGAAGGGCAACGTACAGTTGGAAGAAGAGGACAAAGAATCGGGATAGTAAAGTAACAAAGGAAAGGAAAAAATGAATGAATGAAAATAGTGGACAAATCTGATTTTCTTTTTCTTTAGATTTTTGTGAGTCAGTGTATCACTTGATTTTTTTTCCTTAGGATAGGGATTGTCCTCTTGCTTTCTTGCTAGAAAGATTTGTTTACATCAGTTTGTTCTTGCCCATATTGTCAGAACACTTCATTTCATATTACAACATTAACTAGAAATGATTTGAGTACTGGTAATATTTATCATCTTTATAAACCATTGTATGATGTCATTTAAATGACCTGCTATGCTGCCATCTAGTGACTTTCTTTGTAATATTCAGCCGTTTATCCCCCCAAAACGATATTTCATGGTCATTTGGCAATACTCTTTTTGCTAATGATATAACAAGACATCCTTTATTTCATATTCAACTACATTATTTCTGGTTATATTATTGTGTAGTTATGGCAAACCTCCATCCAGGTTAAGTTAAAGGATACTTCCACTCCACGATGCTGATGCACGCCCTGCGTATGGGGTTCTTGAGCGTGAGACAGAGCAACGCTCGAGGCGGCCGTGTGGCCGTCGTCGTGGTCTGTTTTTTGGGCTTGGAGCTATAGTGCTGTCTCTTCCTCTGCGTGGAGCTGGCTGTGGAGATGGGCCCGCCGCCTCCCGATCCAAGCCCCGCCCCTCCACCTGAAGCGGCGTTCCCCATCATCTTTGCCTGCCGCGCGGCATCGATGGCTGCCTGCCAGCTCAGGGCTGCCCCCGGTGTGGGGATGTGCTCAGGAGCCAGGCCCACCATGCCGACACCATGGTTGACCCCGCCCCCGCCTCCACCATGGTCGCCACGACTGCCGCCTCCACTGTGCTCATTTGTCAGGCCAGGGGGAGGAGGCCGTGGCAGGGGGGGAGGCGGAGAATAGTCAGAGCCTGGAGGAAAGGGATGAGAAGAAGCAGAAGAAGAGAAAACATTAGTCTGCTGACAGTTTGGTTTCTTCAGACAACACCAGTGTTTACAATGGAGGCTTCAACAGTATGGACTGATTGTTGACGCTCTGGTGACCTCTGTTTGTTTTCCAGACACTAAAGACTCTCCAGGTAGAAATGCAGAGTGACTAACACACTCTCATCTGTCGAGTAAGCACAACAGAACCAACACTTTAAAAACCAACACTCTAAAAAGTCTTTCGCAACATAAACAATGAGGCCAAAAAGTTATTTTCGTTGGCACTAGAAAAAAAAACAATGGTATTAAAAAAGGTTTATTCCAAATTTCATATATATTTATTTTTTTGGAAACTTTTGTAGCAGTTTCTGCATATTTTCCTGCCAAAAGTACAGAAACTTTGGCGAATTCCTAACTGTATTCCTCAAAGTCTGCAACTTCAGAAGTATCTTACATGTCATTTTAGCTGGTATTGACTTTCTCTCTCTTACATGAGGCTGGCTAATTTGAGACCAGGTCACAGAAAATAAAACAGCAACAACAACAAAAAAAAAAATTAGAGAAGAAAATGTCGTCAGATACGGGAGGCAGAATTACACTAATACCCTTGAGATTAAATAGTCAGGGTTGGAGAAATAAGACTAAGTGAAAGTAAGAGAGGAGGGATTATCCATTCTGTATGCTTAGCCAGATTAAAAACGACCACAAGCCCCCCCCTCGCTCAGCACTCCCATCATGCCAATGTCTTTCCTCTGACGTCTGAGTGTAGAATCTACAAACGCACTCAGCTCTGCACAAGATTACAGTCTAACGCCACCTTTCTGTGACCATACACAAAGTTATGATGCAAAAGGAGTGCAATTTATTCCCATTGTGGATGACAATCACATCAGTATTACTTGTATTCATTCTTCAAACCCCACACGATGCATTCAAGTACCATACGATGCACTGTGACGTGTGCTGACAAAGAAAACTTCCAAAGAAATCAAACTCAACACATCCTGAAAATGGATTTTTTACATACAAAAAAATAGAGAAGCTGATTCTAGGAAATTTAAGAAAAAAGGGAGGGGGGCTTTGAGAAAGAGGGTCTGGGGGGGGGCATGGAAGGAGTTATTTGGAATGATTTCAGGGTGGTTACAATATCCGCTGAGATCTCGCTCCTCTCACTTCAAAGCCACCAAAATTTTTACATGCGCCGTGACCTGAGGGAACCTTCAGATTATAATTAGATCCTGTATCCCCCACCCCACCCTCCAGCTCCCACTCCACCCCCCACAATACAGCTTCACATTTGTCTTCTTTGGTAACGATTGATGTAAAACAGTCAGCCATCAATGGCTGTTGGGTCAGTCACACAGTGGAAAGAACTTTAAAAATAACTCTGAAATAACAGTTTGACAATGTGATTTCTTCCTCTAATTAAAGCAGGATAACATTACAAACTGCACCGTGGGGAACATCGTTATTAACATTCGCATCGTATACTCACTATAATGTCTGTCTCTTATACACATCTCAAAGGAAAAGAGGAGGAATATAAGTTGTAGTTGTACCCGTTCTGATGTTTTCTCTCTTTTTTTTGCCTTCATTGTCTTGTGATCACATGAGGACCTGTTAATCAATCCACCCGTTCCAGCTGGACAACTTCATTTTTACCAGTGTCTGTGTTTATACATATATGATTTTCCCGTGACCAGCATCTAGAAATACATTTCTAGTTTTAATTTCTATTTTTTTTTTTCTGTGCTCATGATCTACCAACATTCCTTTGGAGACCTACTGGTAGATCCTAATCTAACTATTAGAGATGTGTATAAGAGATGACAATAAAGTTATGGATCCAACAGCTTTAGCGCAGATTTGCTGTTTTGATAAATAGTTAAGTACCAAACGTAAAGACTAGGGGTGTGCAAATTAATGGTTTTGATTCGAAATGAAACGAATCGGATTTGAACTGGATCGATCATTTAATATTTTTTATGAATGGTTCCGTGAATCGAGATATGAAACGGATCGTTATGTGAGTGAATCGCCACGCCCCTAATAGGATCGTAGCCTGTGAATCGAGATATGAATCAGATCGTTATGTGAGTGAATATATATATATATATATATATATATATATTAGGGTTGTGCAAATTAATCGGTTTGGATCGGTTTGGATCAAACTGAACCGAATCGGATCGAACTGGATCGATTGTTTAATATTTTTTTTATGAATCGTTCCTGAATCGGATCCTAGCCTGTGAATTGAGATATGAATCGGATCGTTATATGAGTGAATCGTCACACCCCTAATAAAGACTATAAATCACACTTTTTAAATTTTTTTGCTGGGTTTGGGACTTGGAACTAAGTAAAAGCTCTAAGTGTTTGCAAATGACTCTACTACCCCTTAACTACGTGCAGTTAGTGGCCTAGTGGTTAAGGAAGCAGACTTGGGTCCGCAAGGTTCAAATCCTCCTATTGCCCAGTTAACACTGAGGTAAGTGAGGAGGTTTTGTTGGCAGGTACTGCAGAGACTAAAAGTCTGGAAATTACAGTATTTATGGAGACTCAATGGTTAAGGAAGGGAACCTCAGTCTTAAGGCTTCAGGTTCGAATCCACCAGCTGCCAGGTTGCCACTAAGGTGCTCTGATTCTAGCACCGTCCCGACCCACATAACTTCCAGTGGGCCCACCACCCACAGGAAGGCTGACAGTATGGAGCAATGTTATTTGGGTGGTGCAAGCTGCCCCCGCAACCAGGCAACAGACAAGCAGAAGAAGATGAATTAATGAATGAATTTTACTATTATTTTTACAGTCAGGAGAAATGAATCATGACAGAGCAGCAGCAGAGTCATCTGCAAACACTTTTACTTAAGCCACAAAGGCCAGAGAGAAGGGTCCTTTACATTCACAACTGATGAAGGCCCTTAATATCAGTTGCAGCTGTGCCTTATGGGAAATGCCACTGTGGTTTTAATCTGGGGCATATCTTTCATCTTATTACCCGGCTGGAAATACTTTCTCCCTCGTTTCCCTCAAAACTCCAGGACTCTGGTGTCGAGAGATTTTGGGTGACATTTAAAAGTGAAAAAAAAAAATCGTCTCTAATGTATCGTACATTCTCCGCTCGTCTGAGATCCTCTGCCCTGGAAAAATTTATTCCTCATTCTCTCCGAGGCCGACTCCAGACTGAGTTAATATCTGCCTCCTGACTGCTGTTGCACATCATCATCGTCATCATCATCAACTCCCTCTTTTGCTCACAATCTCCACGCACACACACTTACACCAGCAGCCACATAATCACTCTCAGCATATTGTGCGCCTGCTTGATCAGTTTATCTCCCTCTGCCTGCTCCTCTCAGGATGAAGTCTTACTCAGATCCTGGATCTGTGTGCGAAGATTACAGCAAAATAAAACTTTAATAATACTTGCTCTTGAATCTGAACAAATATTGAGGTTTTCTTCTGTCCAGTTTAATGCCAAGGTGCTGTCTCTGGGCATTTTAGTTTCTGCACAGCCACTTCCTGTTATATGATAGACTGCGGTGAGAGACTGTAACTCCATTAGCAGCTCTTTATACTGCAGCCCTTTCTTCGAAATATGATTCGGATTTATGCGGAAATGGAAAAAGGGGGGTGAAGGACAGATAGCAGGAGAAGGAAAAGAAGAAGAAATGTTAAGGATGAGCGTTTTTTAACCTGAGGTGGAGATGAAAATGGCAGAGTCAGGAAAGAAAACCAACAAAGAGGGAAGAGAGCAGCTCTTCAGGCCAGAGTCAATGTCTCTGTCACTGATGTAGAACTTCCAGGTTTCACTTCCTGGGATAGAAGGAACCTCAGTTGGGGCCGTGGGCTCCTAACATTGGGCTCACCACCCACTGAAGGTTCATGCCATGGAGACTGCTGCTCCTGCAACCCAGGAACAGATCGGGGGACAAAGATGGGTGGAAATAAGAAAGTTAAAGTTTTTTTTTAACATGCAGTGTAAAAGGCCAGAAGTTCTCTTAAGTGAGTTATGGGAACAGCGGGAAATGATCCTATCTGAAATCTACTGCAGTTCCTTTGGTTCTTCATTGCGTCTCCAAGAGAACATTGCCTAGTGCTAGGTAATTACTACTAGGGAAATGCGATCAGAACCATTTCCCGGGAATAAAGAAACGTGGAGATGGGACCCAGGAAAATTGGGAGGATCTATTTGTTGTCATACAGTAATGCGGACGGCGAAGGGTCTTTTCCCCAGTGACTTCCCCTAGGAAAGTGCGAGTGAGGGCGCGTTTGAGTGTAATTTGCTTTAACATATTTCACTTTAAATTGGAGTTGTGTAAAATATTATATAGGCTATAACAATTGGCCAGTTTTTCAAGACAATTTCTAAACGAACCTGCCATATTATTGCAGCGGATGTCGCCCACGAGAGTGCAAGTGGCTGAGCCTTTATAGGTGCTGTGGGGATTGAAACCTATTGTTTTGCATCACTAATTGTAGCCTAAAATAGCAATAATTTCATATAAAATGCAGGTTGGCACGAATATTTGAATATTTAAATAAGGCCTATACACAGGGTACAGTAAAAAAATAAATAAATAAATAAATAAATTCCTCGATAGCTCGATGATCCAATACATCTCTGGGGTGGTCTACCGGACTGGACCGGAGTCTGGAGGGCTCCAGGTTCGAGTCCACCAACTGCCAGTTTATCACTGAGGTTCACTGAGCATGTCCCCACTTGTCTCACTAGATGTGTATAAGAGACAGTCCCTCCTCCGAATGTTGCCCCCGCGACCCGGCTCCGGACAAGCGGATGAGAATGAATAAATAAATAAATAAATAAATAAATCCTGGGATTCCAGGGAAATAGCTCGTCTTTTCCCAGGATTCGTTTTTTGTCAATTTCAGGAAAAATATTAAACCCTTATCACTACTATCACAGATATCAAAGAATCTTCACCAGTCTCTTTATTCAATTCCTGCCAGTAAATATACATTGCCTTCATCTAAACAGGCTGCAGGTTTTGGTAAATGTGAGCAGGAGTATGTGAGTATTTTTGTCTCCTGTGTAAAATAGATGACAAAGACTCTCAAAAAAGTAAACCAAAGGAGGAGGAGTAATGGAGGTGAAGTATTTGGCGGGAGGATTTATTGTGCGTTGCAATCTTAGGTCATAATACACATCACAGTAAAAGACTGCACCGTTTAACAAGCATATGATATCAATATCAACCAATTCTATGACAGGACAATGGTCTTTATACACAGGCAGTTACCATGGGGTCATCAGTAATAATTTATGTTCAGTGAATGCTACATTAGTCTAACTGGACCCTGACTGCAGTTCGCTGTGAACTCAACTGTAAACTGCTAACTGGCTGCAGCACAATGGCGCGTCAGTAGAACTGGACTTAACGATAACAGCCGGAGGGAGATGCTATCGCTGCGAGTCTCTGCACTCTGAACAACACACACAGAAAATTAAATACAGATCCCATTAGACTAACAATACTGCAGCAGGTACTACCTCTGAGGGAGAAAACTCCACCGACTTACAAAGTGGCGGGACTGACCCTGCTTTTTATAACGGCTTAAGGAACTTAACAAAGATCAGGACCAATGAAATCAGCTCCTTTTCATCTTCACCCAATCGTCCCTGTCGTCTCTTTGTCGTCTCCTGTCTTATTTTGCCACTTCTTTGTCCTTATTTGCCATCAACCTCTTCTGCTCCAACATTCATTCCAACAGGGATCAACCTTCATCACAGAGGAGGTTGTCAGCCTTTATTATCAGCATGTGCACCACTCTAACACTACTCTATTGATATGACATGTAAAATGTTTAGTTTGTTACATCAGCCACTTGTTTGTAGGTGTAGTAAATCAACAATGCAGTTCCTGTGCATCAGATGATTGATCTTGTCAGAGTTATTTTGACACAAATTTAATAGTCACTTTCTTAGCATTTGATTATTATGTGTGATGTGATCATAATTATGTGTGTTATTTATTTTTTTACTTGTTAAAGCATTAAAGGAGGAAAAATTCCATATTCTTCTGCTAGATGGCAGCGTAGCAAAAAAATAGTTGAAGATTTTTGTGAGTTCCTCCTTCAATTTCTGCCACTATATCAGAGTTGTCTTCAACTAAACAGGCTCAGACAGACAGACAGACAGACAGACAGACAGACAGACAGAGACAGAGACAGATAGATAGATAGATAGATAGATAGATAGATAGATAGTTAGTCTGTCACTTCCTCAGTAGGATGACCTCCTTTCTCCCACTCCACCTCCCCTCACTGCTTCCACATCTACTCCATCCCTCATCTGGTTCGGCTGCATCACTGACAAAAGCTCAATTTCCACCTCCACCTTTCTCCTTCATACGTCTACCCACACAGACCATGCCACGGTCTCCCTTCGTATTCTACTCCACCTCCCCCCTCTGATTTAATCTCTCTCTTCTACTAATCTACAGCACACGCCTGTCACTCCCTGCATCGCCGCCTGGCAGTGGACAAGTTCATTTTCAGCCACTCACCCTACATCAATCTAAAACCCTCCTCCCTCTTTCTTCATTTTTCCCTATCTCCCTCTCTGGGATTCATTATTTCAGTAGCTGCCACTAATGTTCTCCTTACAAATAACACCCTTTCAGACGTCCAGCCACCAAATGGGTCCGTTCTAATCAGAAGAGCAAAAAAACTCAGCCCGGTGTTAATGTTGGTGAAGTGAACAAACACTGAAACTTCTCAAAAACACGATAAACATTTTCATGTTTCTCTCTGTTGAAATTGTCCTTTAAGAAATGCATTTTCAGTTTATTCCAAGAACCCGAACTAAGCAAGAACCTGGTCAGTGCTAACGGGATAACAGTAAAACCACAGCCTATTGTCTACATTATTTATAACCCTCATTTCAATGTATGTCATTGTCACTACTTCCATGTCTTTGTAAAGTCTGTTTGACATCCCATTATTAGGGCTGACATCATAAATATCACCAATTAGACCAGTGTTATTTTTATCCAAACTACATGTCATTCAGAGACCCGGAGACATACATTAGCTGAGAAGGAGTGTCAGAGATGGTTGTGTGTAGAACCAACCCTCAGCAGCGTGTATTTATTTTTATACAGTAGAAAACATTAACACACACCAAGGAAAGTTCTCAGACCGAGGCATGGGCAAACTTTATTTTCTCCTGGCCTTCAGTGGGTCTGAGAATCTAACAACAGGACCAGGTTGTGGGCTGTGGCCCTCAAATAAGTTGAGGGACACATCGGGACCCATTGTCATTTCACCAAAGGGCCACATCAGTTATTAATGTTTAATACTCATTTGTGTGATACATGCAGATGAGTAGAAATAACAAAACAAAACAATAGAAAATGGAGGAGTCTCTGGATTAGGGTTTGGAGAACTATAAAATTCACCAAAAATGTGGAGACCAAATCTATAACACTTACTGGTGAAGAACACAATGCTACAATCTAGTACTTCTAGGGTTAAGATAATTACAGTAAATGCATTGGATGAAGGTCTATGGCGCAATATTCACATTGAGTACATACAACATGACCATTGTCGTCATCTATAGATCTTGTGGGTTGGGCTCAACGTTCAATTTTCGAATCAAGGCCACAAAAAAACATTTTGTGGGCTGTAAATGGCCCTCGTGCTGCAAGTTTGACACCTCTACAATGGAAGAAGTGTTTGAATTAAAATACTGGTGTGTAAAATTCATGCTCACAGTCTAAAGGCGATGGCAATTCTTCTGCCAGGAAGAATGCATGCCTTACAGGGAATAATATAACATCTCAACATCATTGGTTTGTCTGTTATAGTTTTCCCAGGCAGTTTCTTAATTTAATCTCATGGCTCTACATTTTTTCAGCAATAAAATCGTTTTTCACTTTTATGAATAGATTTTTTTGCAAAGAAAAGTACTGAGTAATATTGTGTTTTGAAGCTTGAGGAAATATTAATCACAACTATATAAAGAGGTCACGGATTATATACAGCAGATTTTTCGGTCAAAACAATGAGGGGACGGATGCGCAAATACAAGTCTCATTTGTTTTTTTCCCCCCAATTTAAGAGTTTGGACAAGACAAGAGTTTTTCTCTGATCTTCACAATGTTGGACAGGCCAGATTGGATCATGGACTAGTTTGGGTCAGTGGTGGCTCAGTGGTTAAAGAAGTGGGGTCAAATCCATCAAATGCCAGGTTACCACTGAGGTCCTCTGAGCATGGTACTGTCCCCACTCACTGCTCCCCAGGAGCTCAAAGCTGCCCACTGTTCACTTTGGTGATGGGTTAAATACAGAGGTCACATTTCTTTGTGTGCAGTGGTGAGGATCACAATGTCACAATAACAAGAATTTTGCTTTGATTTCCTTTAAAATCCAGTGAGCCTTATGTTTGACAAAAGACCAGCAATTGATGCTTCAATGACATGATGTCCTACACAGTTGATCCTTATGGTCCCAAAAAAAATGGTAACATAAATCTGAGAAATACAGGCTTTTTTTAAAACAAAGATTTCTTTATTCTTATTGCAACTGCGACTTTTTAATTTTTTTCTCTCGCTCTGTCATGTGTTTATCACCTTATGTCTTATATACCCCCTCCCTCCTCCTTTTGTTAAACACACACACACACACAAGCTCAATATGGGCCCATTATCTGGCTGAGTGAACGCCTCACACCGATCCACCTGCTCTCTCTGCGCTCAGACCAACATACAGGCTCACACAGACACACACACACACACACACGTGTTCACCTTGAAAGACGAAGGAGACACAGACTCACACCTGCTCTTCTGGACACTTCACCCCTCCCTCCCTCATCCCCAACAGATGATTTCAGCATGTGCTCCCCCGTGCATGTCATGAACCTGGGACGTGTGCGGGTCAGCGTAAAAATTCACAGTAAAGAATGTTACATAACAACGAGCAACAAAAAGGTAAAGAACCATAGGCATTTGTAGACTTAAGGATGTACATCACAGACATCAATAAATAAAAACACACACTTTTTTATCATTTTCTCGCAATAAAAAAGTGTTAACTAGCCATGGCACGGAGATAAGCAAGACTGTGTGAGGAATGGTTTTATTTTTTATTTAGTTGTATAATAATTACAGTATTCATTTATTTAGCTTTTATAATAATGATAATGAATTAGAATTATAACTTAAGACCAGGATTTTAAAACTACTACAATGTCCGGTAGATTATAAATCCAAAAATTCCAAGTGATTTATTACATATAAAAGACTAGACTGTGTATTGAACACATTTAATATTCACGCTATCTTAGAGCTGACGGACATAGCGTGTCCGCTGGTCGGGCAGACACACTGCTGCTCCTGCTATGGCAGTGTGACTGTGACGTCTCATCCTCTGAAAGCGATCCGTCCAATTAATCATTGGATCATATAGAGCACCAAGCGTTGGATTGTTCACCCTCCATTTGGGAACGTCAAATTACTACTCACGTGTGACAATATGTACCCAACAAATTGCAACATTGGCTAGATGTAACCCCCGAATGCATTTGGGTTGTATTCTTATTTCACAATCTGATATAATTTCCGGAATGTTAAAGATGACCAACTTGGTTAATCTCAGTCAGAGTACGGAGCTGGCAGCTGATCTGAGATCACACACAGAGGCAGAACTCGGATGAACAGCCCTAACCCCAGAACTGAAGAAGCCTCTTGATGAGAGGTGGAACGTTTTCCAAAAAACTGAATGTCCAGTTGCCTAACTTAACTCTTTAACCTTGAACCTGAGAATCGTCATCCTATCCCAATGTTTCCTTATCTCGTGACGAAATCTAACAAAATTTGCTTACTCGTAATTCAGAAAAGTCAGGTTTTTCGTAGCTCGTATCCTGAGGCTCCACAGTACATTTCTTCATGATAATGAAAAAAAACTAAATTCAACAGAGCAGTGAAAACATCTTTGTCTTCCACAGCCGAGCTTGTCTGACCTATTTTCTTCCAGTCAACAAAAACCTGCCATGCAGGGCCCATTTACTTTTTTTATTACGGCCATAACTGAGGTCATTTCGACAACAAAATGGCTACAAACACTCACAGTGCTCAACACTATTGTTATATAGATTTTTTTTTTTCTCCAAACCTTTCTGCTGATCTGGCCCTGGTGTTGGCTCCGAGCCTCCATCATAACGAGCCTATCAGCTATGGATTTATTCATTAAACTGTGACACTCGATCAGAGGTGGACAGTGGTGGGAGGGGAACGAGAAACGGCGTTTACGGCCGCGGCACGTTTGCTCTCTCCCCAACAATGACATGCGTTGGGGATACATATGTATGAATATTGCAACATTCCCTGTATTCCGTGCTACATGGCTGGCAGCCATGGAGACTTTTCCAGTCTATTATCTCGTGGTCCGGCTCTAAAGCTGTCAGTCACGATCCTGAGGCACTGATGGAGACGGGGGTCGTTAAAGGAGAGGATGAAGAGGAAGTGGAGCGCTGCACAGGCTTCAGTATTTCTCTTTTCAAGTACCGTCACGTGAAATTTATTTACACGACTCTAAATCAAAAGACGCAGTAAAGGAAGTTGCAGGGTGGTGGCAGTGATAGAGGTACGTGATTCTTGTGGGGTAAACAATGTTTTGTTGCAGTCGTTGAAACAGAAGACAAAAATTCAACAACTGTAGAAGGAAATAAGAGCAGATGATTAGTAGTTCAGGTGATACTACAGTTAAGGTAGTATAGTTTCACAAAGGTAGTAAAGAAAGATATGTCAGGGAAGACAGGAAGAAAAGGTTCCTGAAGTCCAATGGTTCTCAAAACCCGGGACAGGAAAGGAAGTAAAAGGAAAAGAAACTCCTTGTCATTGTGAAATTGTGATTCACACCATTGCACACAAACAAATGTGACGTCAGTATTTAACCCAACAGTGGGCAGCCTTCAGCGTATGAGGAGCAGTGAGTGGGGACGGTGCCATGCTCAGTGGACCTCAGTGGTAACTGAGCAGTTTGTGGATTCGAACCTGGAACGCCTCAGACCCCAGTCCAGTTCCTTAACCCATAGGCCACCACTATCCTACCTACTGAAAGAAAGAATAACCTGTTTTATTCATTATCTGATTTGGAATGATGTTTCATCTGGAGTCAGTTGTTTCCTCCTCTGAAAGCGCTCAGTCCAATTCACCAGAGGGCAGGTGATGGTGACAACACATCATCAGTGGGGTAAAACTGACGGTGTAACGTTGGTGGATAAAATTCCAGATTCTCTTCACCACATTTGTCTCTGACTCAGTAACGAGTCTTGTCAAGATGCTTTGGTCACACGTCCTGCTTACATCTGCGAACTTTTGACACCCCTAAGCTAGCAAAATGAACAAATAACAAATGTCTTTGGAAAAGCTTCTTTGTAGAGGTTAAAAAAACCCCAGTGAGGCCAAACAAGAGCCTGAGGAAACTGCATTTATAAGACGATTCAAGGAAGCCATACTGGAATATTGATTTATTGCGACAGATTGTTCTTACAAACCAAATCTGCACTGCGTACTGCAACATGAGGCCTTCTGCATTAAGCTTTAAAAGAAAGGCATTTTATAACAAGGACACTGCTGATAGGGTTGTATACTAGGGGGCATCATTTTCATCATTATATTTAGATAGAAAATACCACTTTATACCACTGGCATATATATTATATATGATATATTCAAAGGGCTGTTCATGAAAAAAAGCCCACGTTGCAAAAAAAAAAGCAGGGAACTGCTGACAGTAATGATATTTAACTAGCTGTTTCCTGTCATTACAACCTAGTAATCTTGTTAACTACAATATTTTTTTTTTCATCTTTATATCAACAGGTCATGTTTAATGCTTGATGTACACATCCATGCCACCTGTACCAGCAGGAGCAGAAGAAGAAATAAGAGCAGAAGCTGTGGCTGCACAATAGGTTTTGACAGTTACACTCCCGCCCAAAAAAACAACAACAGTTACAACAAGACAAAAAGACAGATGGCTTTCCCTGGTGGACAGCTCTAATGGAGGACATGTATCAAACAGTTGGCAAATAGCAAAAAAAAAAAGTCACTTTGCTTTGATTGATGATGCGATCATAGCCCTGGCTGATGTTAAAGCAGTGATAGACAATGGTGATACAGATAGAGAATGAATAAGTGAAGTAAGATGGACTGATAGTGAGGAGGAGGAGGAGGAGGAGGAGGAAGAAGGAGCAGAAAGGAATGATGGAGAATCATGTGTAGATAAGAAAGAGGAGGAGGAGGAGAAACAGGAGGAGGAGGAAGGCTTGTTCGAACTGCGCCTCCATGCTGACCTCGCATACACGGCTTCACGTACACACACACACACACACATACATGCACATGCACACACACACACACACACACACACACACACAAGCGCAGTGCAGGCAGCAGATATTAATAACCACTTATTAATATTCATCTGCAGTGGAGAGATGTGAGGCCAGAATAACCTAGTTACAAAGTCTCTCACTCTCTCTCTCTCTGTTTCACTACCTCTCTCTCTCTCTCATTCCTTTACAACCACTGTTTATGAGCCAATTGGCCAAATATCCTCAGTCTCCTCCACTGGCATCCAAACTCTAAACATCTGCATCACATGGGCACAGTGAGCTGCAGACCTGCTGGGACAGAAGTCCTGGAGTCTAGAAAATCACAGATTCAGCTAAAGTTTTGATTTCTTCATCCTGAAGCTGCCATATACATATATATATATATATATATATATATATAAATGATAATATCTGTCCTTTGTGCCAATAAAGGTCAGAGTGGTCCTGCAGTTATCAGCTGAACATGCCATTCAGGAAACGCTTTCATCCAAAGTGCTTCTCAGCAAAGTAATTGCTTGGGTTTATTGTGCATGTACTGCAGTCTCACTGAACGAAGACAAGGTCATGATGAGGCAGCTGAGCCGGACGGAACCACCTGTACGGTGAAGGCACGGCGGGTCCGATAGTTGGCATTCACTAGTTAGCATTCACTGATAACAAGTCCGATCCATCGGGGGTTGAATACAGATACCATGTGATCAGCCTTGCAGGAAACAAGTGACCACATGTATACAAGACTTTTGACATTTGCAGAACAATTTTTACTATGTAGCCACTCCAAGTACTTAGTGTATTTACACCACATTATTACTCACAAGTCAGTACTACCTGGAGCTGGGATAAGACCATAGAGACACAGGTTAGTTTTACCATATTGATAATGTGTCAATGCAACAGCAGTCTGCAATAGCATATGGTAGTAATTACATAGATCCAAAACTAAGGCCCGGGGGCCAGACATGGCCTGTTCAGCTTATGTAATCCTTCCCACCAAAGTCCTCTGTAATTATGTAATTGAGTGGTTTTGTGATGATACTTCTGTTTTTCTTGCAACAGATGGTTTTGATAACATGAGATTTTTGCAGCCTTGATGCATGACTTTAACATGACATTTATTAAATGATTTTTTATTGTGACATTGTGGTTCACACCACTGTATGAAATGTCACCTCTGCATTTAACTCATCACCACTGAACAGTGGGCAGGTTTTGGGGGGAGCAGTGTGTGGAGACGATGCTCAGGGCACCCCAGCGGTAACTTGGCGGCAGGGGGATTCGAACCAGGGGCCTTGTCGAAGTCCGTTTCCTTAACCGCTAAGCTACCAACTGTCCCAACTTATCTTAGTTCACATGAATGCTCAGTTCATTTGCTCCTAACTTGCTCACTGTGTCTTATTTTAAGGCACATTGTGGCTTATGAGTCAAAAAGTTTGCCTACTCCTGAGATCAATCCATGGCTGGTGTAAATGTGAAAGTCAGGAAAAGAACCTAAAAGACTAGAATGCTTCTAGCATTGTCTATGTCTATGCCATCAAATGGAGAAATGCAGGCATTGCAGGGAAATTTCAGAAGTGCAAGAATAACTCAAATTAATTATTAAATTGGCGCCTGATCAATACGATCCATTTTGGAAATCACACAGAAAACATGAAGTTAATATCAGTCCTATGCCTTAAAATCGAATTGGAAATATTCATTTAATCGATTTTTATGCTGAAAAACTTTGTCTTGCCCTATTTGTATCCACTCGACAGCCCGGCCTTGAAAATATCACCAGCCAGAATCCATGCACTGACGGATGTCTGCTTTGGCTGCTTACGCGGTAGCTCTGGCAACAAACCAGAGCATTTCTTGCACGCTCAAATGCTCGCTTCCACTATGTCATATCGTGTTTAAAAAGAAATATGGAGGGTAAAAAAACCTGACTGAAAGTTTTCTAACTTTTTTTACGTGGAATTTGTGTAACACTGACATTCCTGAAACCAGAATGGCTGCAGGTCAGTTTAAATAAACTTTCCCAGTGGATGGAAAACCATGGCAGAGCTGAAAATATCCAGCAAAGACCCGGTGGAGCTAGTGTTAATGTCTGTTGTGTGTTCTACGAGGCCGTACACCTCCAACAACTGTAAACAAAGATGTCAAAATCATTTTAAATCACTGACATCTGCCAAAAACAGTATAGTGTTCCCTAAACTTTGTTTTTTTATTACGTTTGTTTTGCTGTGTTGCATATATACAGTAGCCAGATCAATGCACAATGTCTGATTATATTAGCTGAGACATTTGATGTCTGTTTCAATCAACATTTTAAAAAGAACAACAATTAATTTAAGTAATTTTACAAGTTAAGGAGGCGGACTTGTGTCTGCAAGTCTTCAGGATCTAAACCCCCAACTGAGGTGCTCAGTTTCAACCCACATTACTTCCACCACACACAGGAAGGCTCACAGTGTGATTTGGGTGGCAGTAGTGGAGACTGAAGAATCTGAGACCAGGTATTGGATGTATCAATACTGTTAATAATAATAAAAAAAACGTATCTATCCATCACTGGACATTTTCCATGACCCCATTCGAGACCCAGATGTCCCGAGATGGGGCCATGCCCTCAAGGTTGAAAACACTATTCAGTGCAGTTAATCTTTTACCTATAGTTTTATTATTTACAATCTGTTTGGTCTGTAGCCCAGATCAACAAAACATATCCAAACTGATTTTGTAGATGGATATCATGGCCATAAAATATGGCAAGACAGGCAGGAAATATCAATGAGCTTTACATATACTGTGTATATATATACATATACTGTGTGTATATATACAGTATATACATATACTGTGTGTATATATATATATATATTGGGGTCATATATATACACATATATATATATATATATATATATATATATATATATATATACTGTATTGTACTGTATCATTGATATTTCACTGATACAATAACCCCTTAGTAATCGGATACGGATCAAATGTCCTTCTTATCAACTGACACGTGCATTACAGTCTTTAGCCTCTGGTTGTGTTAAACAGAAATATCAGTCATTAGTGAAACCCACCCTGAGGTTCAATCACATAAAAATATCAAATACAACAACAACCTCCATGTACTTCATCCTCCTGTCATGTTTCATGGCGCGTTTTTTTAATACTCCCTTCCTGCTTTAATAAGTAGACACTTATCTGCTGATCTGAATGATAAGCTCGTGGCCCAGGGGCTGCCCCTCGAACAAAAACATGTATGTTACACTTTGCGGTTGCCAGTTTCCTTCTTATAGTCACTGCCTTGAATATACTGTGTATTTATATACACAGTAAGTGTCTTCGATTATGGTTTTTAGGCCTTGAGTCACTTTCCCTGATGCTCAGTGTGACCGTCACATGATGTTCTGTCACTATGACCTCCAACTCATACCCGTCAACGCACGTGGGCTGGTGTCTGGTTTTGACAAATACGTCTTGTGACTGTTTCTGTCTTCATTCCAGTAAAACAGTAACAATAGGACGTTTTACCTGTGAAGGTACAGTTCAGGGACGTCAAATTCATTCGCACTGGTGGGGACGCATCGGCAATGCACTAACACTTTATGGGTCAGTTTTAACGACGACTTTATGAATATAACAACTGATGTGATAATAAATGTTTCTGCAATTTATGATGATTTACTGAACATTCATTGCTGTGTAATAAAAAAAATCATTAATTTATCTGGCAACTCGTAGGACTCACTGTGTTTTTCTAACACCATCAACTGATGGGCAAATATCCTCAATAAATATACAAATTGGTCAATGATTTACAAGGATGACAAAGAAAGGTTTGGAGAAAAAGCTAGAGAAGCCAGATTGAGATGGTTTGGACATGTTCAGAGGAGGGACAGTGGTAGAAGAATGATCCTAGAGATGGAGCTACCAGGTAGGAGACAAAGAGGAGATTGATGGATGCAGTGAGGGAGGACATGGAGGTAGTTGGAGTTAAAATTGAGGATATAGAGGACAGGGTGAGATGGAAATTGTTGATTCGCCGTAGCAACCCCTGAGAAAAGGGCAAAGATTCATGACATTGTTCAGAAAACACCGCTTTATACAACACCAAACTGACCAGATTAGCAGAGTTAACCAAAGAATGGCCCTGACAACATTAAACACATCGCCCACAGTCAAAAATCATCGAACATAAATACAATACACTGTAACAAGCATCAATACGTTCCAATAAACCTGCATCAGCTTCAGACAAGAGCTAGTGACGCCATTTTACAGGAGCTGCAAATACATTATAAATGAGTGTGTCAGTAATCTCAGAGGAGCAGACACATGGATCCAGGGAGAAGTTGTGGTCTGAAAAATACAGCACTCCAGGGGGCTGTCCAATAAAGCAGACGTGTGTAAATGTCTTTGTGCGTCTTTTAAAGCCACAATGACAAACGATAGACATGCACTGCGTGTCTGTTGCGCAACGGCTCATGTTTGGAGCTGTAAAAAAAATTACTCTACATGTGAGTGATGAAGTGACGGGGCTACAGAACCATTAAACACTAATGAACACACTCTCACAGTTTAGCTCCATAGTCTAACAACACCACAGTCTCAAGGGGAGCGTGAGGTTTATGACTCAGGTCCTAAGAGTCTGGAACAACACCCTCCAGGAGAAGTACCAGAAGTCAAAACAAGCACTTTTGTACAAACAATGAATCTGCTACCGCTTTTTAATCATTCATTTTCATTTTCCTATGTGTTACTGGAGCACAGCAGTCTCCACAACTGCCACCCAAATCACACTGCATCATTCTGTGAGCCTTCCTGTTGGTGGTGGTGTCCACTGGAAGATGTGTGTCGGGACGGTGCTACGTTCAGAGCACCTCAGTGGCAATTTGTCAGTGGAATTGAACCAAAAGCCTTGTCGACCCATGCGCTTCCTTAACCATTAGGCCACCACTGCCGCTCCACTCTTAAAACTTCTTCCCATGTTTGATTTTGTTTTTTATTTTATTTTTACTCAATCACCTCTGCTGCACTCCCGTTGTTCTATATCTTATTTCATCCTTTACCACCCTAACCTGCTGCATTTTTTTTTTACAAAAATACTCATTGCAAAAGTCATGGCCCAATTTATTTCAACAAAGGGGAAAAATATGATTAAGTCACAGAACTTGGAATGCTCTTTGTACTATTTGTTCATGCTGTACTTTGATTTATCTTCTTAAATATTTCTTCAAAAGAAAAAAAAACGAATCCTGTGACATACCCTCCGAGTTATCCTTCCGTTTCCTATACATCTGAGGCCCTCCCTGCTCTTTATACACCCACCCATGCGGTGATGGACCGACAGAAGTAGAAATCAAACGCCACTTTGATTAGAGTTTGGCTGCAGAATGGAAATAAAGAAGCGTTCTGTTCTTTTATGCGTGATCGGACATAAACATGGCAGTGTTGTAGAAAGGGCCGAGAGAAACACGCATGCAAATGGATTCAGCCATAAGATGATACTTTAAAGAGTACATTAAAGAGTGCAGGCATGCATACAGTAAATAGATGTGGCTGTAAGACCCGCCTGAGAGGGTACGTCCTCCGTGTACATGTTTCAGGACAATTTTAGGTTGAGGAGAGACAGGGTTGAAAGAGGGAACAGGATAGGAGAGGAGGACATATGCTGAGTGGGTGGACAAACAGAGAAAGAGACTAAAATCACAAACACACACATTCTCGCAGACACACACACACGTACATGCGTTTCTCTTCACCATCTGTACTTCTTGCCACCTTGCCAACGATTCGTCCGACCCAATCTCTGTTTACCCTCTCTCCTTTCTCTGTCCTAAACATCCATGTCCCTCTACCTCGTCTCTGCTGCCTCCTCATGTGTGTCCGTGCTGCATGTGCACCAGACAGTCATCTGTGTTTGCGTGAATCTCAGCTCGCATGTGTGTGCATGTGTTCTTCTCAGCGTGCAGGGACCTCTTACAGTCTTCCATCAGCTAATGAGCTCCATTTAAATCCATCCCCTCTGATCCTTCCTCTCGCCCAGTTTTTCTGCCTCTGGGGCCATTCCCTTGCTTTGGCCTGGAAACGATGGCGCGTCGGCGGCCATTTTGGTTCATTAGAAACAAGCTGCTGAACCAACGCATGTCTGAGTGGAAGACTAATGAGTGACTTATGCCATGGTGGGAATTTGAATGACGTGCTTACGAACGTGGGTAATTGTGTGACTAAACATTTGTGGTTGCAGTGTTTTCCTCAGCTCTTAGAACTATTCTTTAGATGACATGGTTCCATCAGACAGACAGACAGACAGACAGACAGGCAGACAATAAGACAGGTAGATAGTTCAACAGGTAGTCTGGTAGGCAAGTAATTAGTGTAGAGTGCAGTGCTCTGAGAAACAGCGGATGGATGGATAGATGGATAGATAAATGGATAGACGGATAGACGGATAGACAGACAGACAGACAGACAGATAGACAGATAGACAGATAGATAGATAGATAGATAGATAGATAGATCATAATGTCTTTGGCCGTTATCTCTGCCTATGACATTTACTAGCTAAGAGAGTAAGAGTGAGTATTTATGCATATGTGTGACTTCACGAGGAATCCTTAGCTTATGGATGAGTCATCCTCATGCTCTCCCGAACACCCTTTTTTCCTCAGTCCACGTCAGAGCTACCTGTTCTCCTGGCTTCCCCGCTCCTTTATCAGCAGAGTTGCAGCAAAGCCATTCGTCAGCTCCTCCTACTCTGTACAAATGTGTGTGTGTGTGTGTGTTTTTAATTTCCCTGACATGACTTTGCCTTAAGCACACAGTGTCTACCTTCCTGGACCACACACATATTGTACTATACACATGTATAGTAAAACTACTATACATGTGTATAGGAAAACTACATACAATACCATCAATATAATAAAGGAAGCAGTTTCTTACAGAGATACAGGTGTGTTCACAGCTTTATATCCACAAAAACAAACTTTTCACTCATTTATACCTGTTGTCCATTTCAATGTTTTTAAACATTAAGACAAACAATGGTAAGCAAGTGAGAAGTCCAACTGCAGGATATCAATAAGTATCAATAAACTGTAAGCTTGTTTCAAAGATATTCTACAATTATTGCAAGGACAGTAGAACAAAGCTAAAAGCTAAAACATCTAGCAAAACTTGCTTAAATATAACCCTGAAGAAAGAAAATAGGCAAGAAATACTGGCACCTTACAATACAAAAGCTGTCTAAAAATAGCTATTGGTAGATAGCACAAGAAAAAAAAGCTAAAAGTTACTCGTAAAAGATAATACTACAGAAAATGAAATTTGGAAAATTAAGGAACTAAATAAATAACCGTTCCACTAAATAGGATCGGAAATAGCTCAAGTCAATTTTGTAGATTTTCCACCAAAAAAAGTACTAATTTGTGAAAAATGTCCAAACAAATAAAAATACTACTTCTTGCTTCTAACCACAAATCACACACACACACAGTGTGTGTGTGTGATTTGTGTGTGTGTGCTCAGTAAGCCTTTGTGTTGTCCCCAGGAAAATGAACACTTGTGAAATCACACGTTACAGTTGGGGGGTTGAGGGGGTGAGCAGATCATCTTGGTATGACTAGAGTTCTTCAGTGGGTTTTTCAACACTCCCACAACTACTGGCCAAACCAAAATACCCCCTGCCTGAAGGTGTGTGTGTGTGTGTGTGTGTGTGTGTGTGTGTCAGAACACAATCCCAACTTCCCGGTATGTCGGAACAACGAGGAAAACCACAATGTGTCAGAAAGAGAAATAATATTTTTCAGAAGTAAGTTCTCATTTACTGTAGCTGTAACATTTAGAGCTTCATTCTGACACACGTGTGCACACACACAACACACACACACACACACACACACACCACACACACACACGTGCTGCAGCTCAATTCTTCCAGCACGTCTGACTCACAAAGCTATTGCATCTCTGGCAAAGAACAGACTTCATTCTCTGCTGCATTCCTCCGTTCATGACCATCGGGTCCCAGTGTAAACATTTAGACTAAAGTGCCATCAGCATCATCACAGCGACTGTGGCCATTTTTTTTCTTTGACGGGAAGAACGTGAGTGTTAGGTTTACAGAACTGCTTTTGTCTTCATCCTGTCCTGTCAAGGTTTGGTTCTGTTTAGGTCACAGGGAAATGGAGAAGACAGATACACATGCAAGTGTTTCCCAGAGGCATTCCTCAGTAAAAAGGTATTTCTCAGCTGCATTTTATACGGGAATATGATGCGTCTGGAATAATCTGGAGTACTGGGAAGCCATGTGGTAATTTTTTAAGTTGGAAAGATTCCTAGACTTCAGGAAGGAGGGAGGAGGAGGAAAACGACCAAGAACTACTGACTACTGTTTGTAGAGAGGAGAAGGAAAAAAGGGAAGAGGAAGAAAAGAGAAAAGGAGGGGAGAGGAGTTTAATGGAGGAATAAATAAAAGAAAGGAGAGGGAAGAGGTTAAGAGAAGAAAGGGTGAGAAAATGGACAGAGAAAAGGTGAGATATAGGAGAGCAGAGGACCAGAACCAATAGGAGAAGATAGAAGAGAAGAAAAGAAAGGAGCGTGAAAGTTACTACTTAGGACACAACAAAATTCAACCTCTGCATTTTATCCATCACCAAAGTGAACAGTGGGCAGCTTTGTGAGCGCCCAGGGAGCAGTGAGTGGGGACAGTGTCATGCCCATTGCACCAGAGTGGTAACCAGGCAGTTGGTGGACTCGAACCTGAAATCCACACTAGTCTAGTTCCTTAGCCACTCGGGCACCAACTGCCGCAAGAGAGGAAGGGAAACGAGGGAAAGAAAGTTAAAAAAAATAGACTTATTCAACTGAACAAAATAAAGAACATAACCGTAACCATACAATGTTGCACAAAAGCGAGAGAGTTTTCTGTCCACCACTGCCTTTGTCTTTTTTACAACTAAATGGTCTTTCCCTTGAAGGTACTTCTCCCTCTGTACCAGTAAATCACTATGATACTGTCCTCAGTGGACGTCCGTCTCAGATCTGAGGCTCTGAGACATTCCCTGTCTCTCTATTTCGTGGACCTCATGTGGACAGCATTTAGGCTGCGTGTTTTCCTCCCCAAAAAGGTCAAGCGGCTCCTGGCTTTGTTAGTCAGCTGGTTGACAGACGAGCAAATGGGCCAGAAAATGCACTAAAACTCTTATAAAACTCCAAAGGCTTTAAACGAGCGTTGAGAAAAGGTTCAAGCAGCAGCAGACGGAGAAGAGACACAAACCTATCACTGTGCTGCGTGTGGCTGCTGCCATTATGTAACAACAATAAAATGCTAACCAGCCTTTGAGCTATAAACCACAGCCCTTAATGCAACAGATCAATAAGGCTGTATTGACGGTGTGTGTTGTTATAAGGGAACTTTACAGTCAGCCATTGATGGCCTTTTAAACACCTTTAACTTAGGCTAAAAAATGTGAAAACAAGTTTCAAAATGTTTTTTTTTCTTATCTATTCAAATTATTCCTGCTTAATATTGGAAAATTCTGAAA
The DNA here is from genome assembly GCA_016785265.1 of Paraplagusia blochii. Taxonomy (NCBI): domain Eukaryota; kingdom Metazoa; phylum Chordata; class Actinopteri; order Pleuronectiformes; family Cynoglossidae; genus Paraplagusia; species Paraplagusia blochii. Next base: position 39,010 of record JAFBJS010055157.1, on the reverse strand, counting down.
ATACAATCTATTGCATAAGCTACCTAAACCTGCCTGGGTTATGCTAAATGATGCCTAAAATTAGCCTTGGAAATAAACAACTGTATATTAAAGAGAAAGTCACTAGGTGGCAGCATTGCAGCTCATTTAAATAAGCTCATACTCGCACGGTGGTTAAAATCGATCAATATTTAAAGGCCTATACAAGTTGATATCAAGTGGAAAAAGTAATATCAGACGCCCCTAGCATTTGTATTTTGTTTCTGGCTCAGTAATGTTTTTCTACTACTACTGTATGGTCATCTGAAGCCGTGGGCTGAGGTGAAAACAGCCACACGGTGCGCCCCCTGAGGAGACGCAGAGGCATAAGAATTAATGTATTTCAGGATGGAAAGAGTAAAAAGAGTAAAAATGAAATCTGTAACAATGTGTACTCAGCATTTCATATCCATTTGCTGTTGATTAGTTTACTTGCAAACATAACAACATTTTGCATTTCTCTCCTCGGTTATTGGTGATTGGATTAGACTTATGCTACTACTATGACTGTCTGATGGGATTTTAACACAAACAGCTGATGTTTTACCCTGGTTCAGAGCTACTGGATTCAGTTTCAATTCCACCAGCTGCCAGGTTGTCATTGAGCTTAGCAATGCCCAATGTCACCACCCACTGGAAGGCTCACAGTATGGAGCAGTGTGATTTAGGTGCCAGTGGTGGAGACTGTTTCCCCTGAGACCAGATAATGGAGAAAGTTTCATTTAGTGACATGGATATTTCTGATTTAAATTTGTGAAAGGAAAGGAAACTCCTTGTCATTGTCACATTGTCATCCACACCACTGCACACAATGAAGTGTGACCTCAACATTCAACCCATCAGGATAGTGAACAGAGGGCAGCCTTGAGTGGAGTCCATTGAGCAACCTGGAACCCTCCAGAGTCCGGTTCCTCAACCACTAGTCCAACACTGCCCCAAATAAATTTCTAAATTAAGGCTCAATATTTAGGGTCTCCCTCTAAAGAGCTTTGTGCTTTAGTAAAAATGTTCATCTTTTTGAGTAAACTAGTCAGTGTACTTCTATTTTAAACCACATCCAAGCGACTAAAACTCTGTGCCTTTGTTCTGCAGCTACACCCTTGACTAGACCTGGTGTGAGGTCCCTCCTAATGAGCCGCTGGCAAGACATAAACAAAATTACCTTTGCTGCTGTGAGCTATCGATAATTTTCTGTCCCTTTAAGGAGATTTAACAAATTGGGCCACTGCTGAGGGACAGACGGAACAAAAGGAAGAGAAGAAAGGGGAAGGTAGAAAGAGAGAACAAACAGACAGACTGGACAAAGAAGAAGCAGGAGAGTGACAGAGAGACTGAGGAGGGAGACTAAGTTTAGATCTCCCCCCCGAGGACTCTGCTCAGGTTCCTCTGCTCTTTTCATTGTCCTTCTCTCTGGTCCTCTCCCTTTCTTCCTCACCTCCTCCCTATTCCGATCCATCACAAAATAATTAACTTGCTATAAGTGAAATTAATTCCACTAATTGGATTTAAAGGTATTTTTGGACACTGGTGGAGAAAGAAAGTGGATGTGAAAGAGAGAGAGTGAGGGAGGAGGGGATGGTTCTCGTTTACCTAGTCCTGTCAGAGTCTGATGAGGATGTGACCTCACTAGGCAGGAAGTGAACTCAGTGAACTCTATGGCGATAAGACAAAATTGAAAAATCTAATCTCGAGGTTCCATCTGTGTCTCTGACATTTTCCCCCTTTTCTGTTTTGTATGTTTGTTTGTTCAGACTTTATGATTAAAACTTCACATCATGCGCCAACCTGAATTTATGTTCCAAAATTGGCTTTTATGTTTATCTCGGCTAAGCAGATTAAAAAAAAAACACACACATTTATCAGGATTTAACACTAGAACACCTCCACCTACTACTACTACTAGAACGCCCATAAGTGGTCATTTTGACAACTTGTTTATAACCAGCTATCATACAGTCTCAAAATACAAATGTCCACTAGCATTATCTGAACCAAAATGAATGCAGCGGTATCTTAACAGCCACCTGTTAGCATTGCAAGCTAACAATTTTCTCTACAACCCTGCTAATTACTTACAAGAGCTCTTGGACTCCCTAAATGAGAGAAATGCTGCCAAGATACATGTGAAGCTTCCACACAGCCCCTGCTGGTAAGTGGTGGTGCTGCAGCAATACACTATGTTCAGAACGCTGTGATAAAAACAAAGATGCAAAATCTTCCTTACGTTACATGCTTGACACTAAAAATGAAACACAACTACCAACATTTGCAATTCGTGGTGAAATCACATATTTCCAGAGCCTTTTTCAAGTAACAATCGTTGATGCTGCTTTCAAACCAGTGAATGGGATGCTTGATTGCTGTCGTCAAAGTACTTCTTACGTGTTAAGGAATGAACCAAAATAAGTATAATACTATAGCATTACAATACCAGCTTCTATTCCACGTAATTCTTTCCTTTTATCAACGACTTCTGTTGCAAGTAGATCGTCATCAGTATGTTGATGAAAAAAAAAAAAAAAAGTCTTCAGCCTTTATGTACTTCATTCACAACACACAGCCATCAAATTCACCTTAGGCACATTCCAGGGGCACGTTGGCATGTAGCATGGGATCAAACCCCTGACATCTTTTTTTGTAGGAAAAAATGTCTTTCTCCTATTATCCACAGAAGCTCACGTGCTGTCTGTAACGGTGCATTTATGGCATTAAAGCAGAGATTATTTCATAAATCAACATCTATTTTCATGAATCTAAGAGAAAAGGTAGTGAACTTGGCTGAAGAGAAAGAGCAAAAACACTTCTGAAAGTTTGGAGAGTCTGACCGTCTGACCCTAAACAAAGACACATAGGCTTTTGATCAGCTAAGTGTGAAAATCTGAGAAGGATTGTGCGAGAGGAAAAAAGACGTTATTGATGTTAAATACTGTGGTTTCTCTGGGCTTTAGACTTTTTAACACTTAGCTCATGCTCACAATCCACACAGACTCACAATGAGCGAGCGGGAAAGCTGAATGATTACTAAAACAGTCCGACTCGAATGCTAATGCATTATGTAGCGGCCGAGTGGACAACAAAACAAGCACAGCAGAAGTTCACATTTGTGAATTCATGATGTCCAAACAGGGACGTAGATGTTTGTGCTGCAAAGCTTTGACAAACAGAGAAAAACACAGCAAAAAGTAGAACGTTTTAACTTGAAACCAATTTCTCCACTTATATAAGTAAATATATATTTTCTGGGGCTAGCTTTTAAAATGTTTGTACCATTTTTTTTACAGTTTGTAAATTGCCGTTTTGGGGGGGTCTTATACTCAAATGTGACTAGATTGGATATTAAAAATAAAATAAAAAATAACAAAGTTACCACATGAACAGTCCCTAGAGGGCGCTACATGCTTATGTACGATTTTCTGCAATTTAAGTGCTACCATGAACTTAAATGTGCTTTATTTTCGCCCTGACAGCCATTAGAGGGCACTCTACCTGGCTAGGATGACTTGTACGCCCAATATAAATAATTATGATTGCTGGCATATTCTGATTATGTTCTGATTATGATTGCTGGTATATTCTGGAACATACTGGCTGTCACTAGGGGGCATCATAGGCTTCTGTACTTTTATCTGCTACTCCCGTATGACTATTGATGTACATTTGCAGATTTGTACACTGGAAACCACTAGAGGGCGTTCTACAAGGCTTGTGCGACTTATACTCCAGAGAGAATTATATATGATCCTTATTTTCTTTGCTAGTATATTTTGGTGCAATTAATAATCCAGGAAATATGGTAGTAGTGCTTCCTGTCCTTGATATTTAAACTCCAAAATGAAGTTTAGATGTAAAGGGAACAACAGGAATTGAAAAATGTGAAAGGAGAATTCAAACAACGACTTCTGCCTCTCGGTTCACAATGACGATGTAAGTGTAGATTCTCAGTCATCCAGGTAATTCAATCCAAAATAAGTTACTTCGAGAGCAACTGGACATAGTAGGTTTCTTGAAGACGTTTCACCTCTTCATTCAAGAGGCTCGTTTGAGGTTAAATACCAGAACTCCCCAGTAGTCGGTTAGAACTGAAGAAGCCTCTTGGATGAAGAGGTGAAACGTCTTCAAGAAACCTACTATGTCCAGTTGCTCTCGAAGTAACTTATTTTGGAATGACGATGTAACTGTGTCGGATCTGGGCTAATTTACTCCCTCTACTGGTTGTTTAACGGGGTGAAAAAAGTTAAATGAGCAAATAGATTATTTTGTTTGATAGCTATACTGCCATCTATTGGAGGACCAGAATTGTTTATACCCTGAATTAATTTGTTGGCTTCATAACATTCGCTCTGGTTTTCTTGTAAAATCGTTCGGACCACCCGGTCAACCTACAGTGCAACCCCTGCCACATTTTGCTCTCACCTGCGTTGCCCATCTATTATTACTCGAACGTCTTCAAATAATCTCATTAAATGGCTTTCCAGTCTTTTTCCATTATGGCCTTCATGATTTTTTTCCCCCACGCCATATGCTGCCGTAGCCCTCAAACACCAGGACTAATTACGGGAGGAGAAAAGAAAGAGAAAAAGAAGTGAGAGATAGACTGGGTGAGGGAGAGGGCACCGAGGGGGGCGGGGGAGATAAAGGGGTGGTTAGAGGTCTTTGGGGTGAATTATTCATCTTACGTTGGCACCTGAAGGCAATCTAGCGCTCTGTGAGTCACGATGTTGAAGAGAGACATAGATGAAGAGCGTGAGAGAAGGATGGAAAGAGTGTAAATTGTGTGAGTCAGAGCTGCCAGGGAGGATTTTAACACCTGTGTGTGCGTGTGTGTGTGTGTCCTGCAGCGTATTGTCCCCTAAGCTGATCATGTGCTGTCTTCATATGGAGACCATCTGAAGTGTAACCTGTGGCTGTCAATCTCTCTATAACACACACACACACACACGGGGTAATAAGCTGAGGGTCAGCAGAGTACAGAGTAAATCTTTCTCACACTGAGCCTACACAGCCATAAGCAGAACAAGCATTAACCAGCAGGGATAAACAAACACGGACGCAGTTCAGCTAAACCAACACCAGGACATACAAACAACACCCGCGGCCCGATCAATCCCATGGTCCGGCTCTTCACATGCATTCATGTGCACGTTTTTCTTCTCCTTGTTATGAAGGTGGTAAGTGTCATCATCAGCCTCCTCTTGGCTGTAGTACAATATAATCTGCTGTCTCCACTCTGGCTCTCATACACAAAGGGAGCGACTCCAACTGTTGACTCCATCAACAACACTCGCTGGCTTGGTGCCCGGTGTCAGCTGAATTATTTAAATGCACACAAATTCTACATCCCGCAGTTCGGCGGTTGCCGATAGAGAGGAGAGAGAAAAAAAATCAATTCCGGGGAAAGAATAAAAACTGCTGGAGTTCAGTTGAGGTGTTTAATTGACGTTTCTGTCCAAAGTAGCATCGCAGTGATTTAGTACGGTGTCACAGCAGTACTGAAGGATACCATGTCGAGTAGCATAATAATTATACCATATAATGGATTCTGCTCATTCAGATCTGTTTCTGTAACACTATGTGTATTATAGTGTAGTTAAAAAACTAATTGTTAATTGTTAACTATCAACCAATACCAATAAAGGCCTAGCAATATTTGTCTTTTTATCTGTCCCTGTATTCATATGCTGCAATGCTGCCATCTAGTGACTCTTTAATTAATGTACAGTCATTTAGCCCCTCGACCATTAAGTAAACCTAATTATTTCATCATTTGGTTTTCCTAATTAGCGGTTAATTATTATTATTTTAGTTTAGGATATAATCAAACACCTCTAGTTCAGAAAAATGAATTTCATTTCATCTAGAAATTACCCTAAAAGAAATGACAACATATAACAATATCATCAGTGTAGTAACACTGCCCCCTGTCTGTATTTTCTCCCTTTTCTGCTGAAAATGACAGCTTGTCTAGAAATACACGTTAACGGAGAAAATATTATCATTGCCAACAACTGTAATGTAAATGTAAATCAGATTTAGAAAAAAAATCTTAGCAATATATAAATAGAAATTAAATAGGTCAAGTAATAAGGTTACTCTGATCCACGATTATGATATTACAGTAAATGACCCTACAAGTACAAGACAGTACAGATAGACTTTTCCATCATTGTGGAATTGAACCCTGTCAGCTCACAATAGATTTTCTACAACTATTCAACTGAAACAAACAAATCAAACTAAAAATAATCTAAAAAGTGTGTTTTTAACACTTTATCTTCAGCTATTTCTTCCTCCTTTAGTCTGTGACCCGTCAGAATAAAAAAAGAAATCTTACATAGACTGTTACCCCAGGAAGAAAGAAGAGACAATGTTAATCACATTAGCCAGAAACAAAAAAACTTTTTTCAACACACACACCCACATCCTGAGAAAGAGTCTCGCTCAGAGGCTGAAGAAGGAACGTGACGCCGTTTGATGTCTTTGTTTGTCTTTTAGCTTTTTTATATGCGTTCCACTTTCCCTGGCACTGACTCTGACTTCCTACTGAAATTAACCAGGCAGCTCAAAATAATCCAGCATGACAGAGAGGGAGCGAAGAGAGGGAAAGTGTTGAAGCAGAGGGGATGGAGAAGGAGTTTCAGCTGACGATGACACAGATAAAGAAGAGGATGAAGAGTAGAAGAGGAAGATTGGCAGGAAAGAAGAAGAAACAAAGTGATTTAATCAGTTACTGCTGCTTTTAGGGGGGAGACTGTGAAACCGTGTGTGCACAGCCTGGAGACTCACCCAGAGACAATTGGACACGTGAAAGTTTGAAACCCTAAATCTTCTATCAGCCGACAACTTAATCCACCTAAGACACCAGGCCTGGGATGAACTTCCTTCTAAGGATGTGCCAACTCAACTTCAGCTCCAGATTAAACAGCTCTGCTCTACTTTCCTACTCTGACACCTTGACTGTAATCCCTGCTGTAAAAGTTGTTATAATCCGAGTTGTACTTTTATTTCATCTGTTGTTGATTTGTTATGGTCATAAGTGATGTTTTATTTTTTTGTTTGATGAAACAGAGACAACTTTCCTCCCAAATACCAAATTTACAGTACTCGCTGGACTATAAATCGCCCCTGTCGAAAAAAAAAGTACTAAGTGAAAAAAAAAGAAATTATATATCTGAATATCTAAGCTGCAGATGAGTAACCCTAGTACCCCTAGCTAAAGGTTAAAAATAAACTGATAAATATATCAGAAACAGTCAATTCAATTCTCATTTAATTTAATCTAATCTAGTTTAATCTAGTCTAATTATATTCGATTTTATCTAATCTGATCTAATTGTATTAGTTTTATCTAATCTGGTCTAATTTAGTCTAGTCTGAATAAATTGTACCCAATCTTGTCCAGTGCAACACAATATAATACAGTCTAGTGTACTTTAATGTAATCCAATCCATTTAAAGTAATGAATAAATGCAATCTAATCTAAGGCCGACTAGTTTATTTTTATTTAATGTAATCCACTCCATTATGGTCTAAATCAATTATAACATAATCTTACCTAATCCAATTAATTGAAGACTAAATAAATTTAATCTAATTGAAGCCTGACTAGTTATTATAATGTAATCTAAACCATCCCATACAGGTATAAATTAATCTAATCTAATCTAATTTAAACCTGCATAGTTTATTTTAACTTAATCTAATCTATCCCATTCAGGTCTGAATTAATTCAATCTAATCTAATCTTGTCTAATCCCATAATATCTTATCGAACTGCAACCACTCAAATCTAATCTTCCATCAAATCGTATCTAATCCAATCTAATCAAACCCTGTCTAATCTAATTACATTTTATCTAATTGTATCTAAATTAACCAGATTATAATCTAATGTTAGCCCATTGATCTTTGCCAAAGGTCGACATCCAATGATGAATCACATGCTGTTGTTATAATTATCTTTTAAACATCACCTCAAACATCTTAATAGTTATCAAAAACTCTATTAACAGTAACGTTCTTTTTTCTAACTGTCATGTATTTACCTACAGGAGTGTTAGGAGCGTAAATATATTCATGAGATGCAGATAAATATTTCTAATCTAATTCCTAAGGATGTTTGGGTATCACAATATTTCACTCCTGCCTTCACACACCTCAGGTGAACGGTAGTAAACTAGGAGTCACCTTGAGGAGCAGGTGAAGCAGCAGCAGAGTTTTCTTTTTTTTTTTTGCTGGGTTTCTCTGCATGACCACCTTCTATTAACTCAGTACAAATCAAATTCCCTTCTTTCTTAAATAATGTATGCGGTGCACTCAAACACACAGGGCGACGTGTGCGCACGGCTCCTTAACGGCTGCACAAACCAGCCTTACAGGCAGGCGGGCAGGAAGGCCGGCACACACTGGCAGGGCTGGCACATGCCAGCGAGAGCAGGAGCAGATATTTTCGGCGACAATCGAACGGAATTTCTTTATAATTAATGGATTAATCAGAGGGTAATGAATGTGGAGTGGCTCCACACGGTGCTGATTAGCATCGATGATGGAGGAGCGGGGGGGAAAACTCCGTGTCTGCACTCTGTAAATACTGCAGTGCTGGCCCAGGGAGTCGGCTCCACGTTTGTTTCCACCGGCGGAGCCGAGTGAATGACACTTTGATGGAGCACGTGTGTGTGTCTCTGCATGTGGGTTTAGATGAATGTCGACACCATCACACGATGGGGAAAAGTAAGCGTCCTCGCGGCCTGTGCTCTGATATCTTTTCTTATTTAGTGACGCCGTGAGCAGGCGTGCGTGTACTGTATGTGCTCGTGCGTAATCACAGTGACTTTCTCTTCCCAATTAGAGCTTTAATCCATCAACCGACTGTTGCCATGGTGGTTTTCTTCCCACCCAATGAAAGCAAGGCACAGTCACAGGGGGAAACACGGCGTCAACCAAAGACTAAGACGCAGCAGATCCAGACCCTGTGTTGAAGATATTTATATGTGTTTGCTGTAAACTGTAAGTCAAGTCGACTTATGTAATTATACTGCAGTAATACTGGTAATTAAGTATGACTTACATATAATTGCATACATAGACCAAATATAAAAGAAAAATACACCAATCGTCCTTTACACTTGAACAGTCCTGCACAACAGTCACCAACCCTTACCGGGTAGACATTTGGTAGATTTTCAAAATAAAACACATTTTAGGCTTTTCTGGCATTGGATTCTGGGGGATCTTTTGTTTTGAAAAATTGCCAAATTATCTTGAAATGAAGAAGATAAATGAAATTACTGAGATTCATCCATTCATTCATTTTCATTCGCTGATCCCTCAACAGGTGGCGGGACAGCAGTTTCCACAACTGCCACCCAAAACACATTGCACTACACCCTAACTTCCTGCAGGTGGTGAGCTCCCTGGAAGTCAACTACCCTAACTGGGATTCAAACTTGCCCAGGAGGTGAACCCTGGAGTTTCACACCAAACACGGAGATATTGCCCTGTGCAAACAAGAAGATCTACCGAGATTTACTCTAACGGAAACATTTATAAAAGGGGTTTAGGAAGTTGACTTGTGTCCACTTGGAGCCAGTGGGGTGCTCTGAACATAGCTCCATCTCGAGCCACGTAACTTCCAGTGGGCCAACCACAGGAAGGCTGACAGTATGGAGCAGTGGGATTTGGGTGGCAGTCATGGAGACCAGTAATGGAAAGGAAGATGAATTAATTTAGGATGAAATATGCCTTGAGCCTGATTCCAACTGACCTATGAACTGGTCCACGAAAGTTATTTACAGTGTGTCACTGACTCCAACATAAAACCAGTGTTAGCCTAAACCACCCGTTCATCTTTGTCTGCTAATCTGTTACGAGTTGGAGGGGGGGGCAGTCTGAGTAGGGACACCCTGACTTCTCTGCCCCCAGACCAGGACGCAAATGACCAGCGATTGGACCATCATCCCATGACCACCACCTAAATCACACTGCACAAAACCAAGTCCTTGTGAACAGTCCTGCAGGTGGTGAACTCACTGGAAGAATCCGACTACACAAAAAAATCTTGTCCAGGAAGTGAACCCTGGAGTTCCACACCAATGACATCAGTGACATCATCTCTGAGCGTGAGTGCAACCGAAAACAGACTGAATTCTATCATCGGGGTCTGAAAGATGTAAGATGATTTTTAAAAAAAAAATCGCTGTTTTAACTGTAAATAAAGTAAATGGAAATAATGTGATTCTCTCTAAAAGACGTAAATTTAATATATTTCCCTTCAGTTTGGAACCAACCGTGCAACACAACTTGTTGAAGGATGGTAACAGAATCAAATTATTTAGGAAATAAAAAATTTTTCTCCAAACATGGACCTGACTGACTCTGACTAGAGGCGAGTGTGAGGTCTCACACTAGCCCAGAGTCTTCCCAAAATATTCCCTTTTTACAAAAGTCCAGATTAACAAGTGACATGGCAATTAGCAATCACTGCAGTGAAGCTCTGATCAGCTTCATCGATGTCATTGTGTTGATTGAGGTCACCTGACGGCTCTGAAAAACTGTAACCTTGTAGCGTTATGATTCTCAGAGGGATTGGAAGTGTGAGGACCGTGGGACTGGAGTTGATTTAAAGATGCACCACAGTATGTAAGCACATGTTCAAACGACACAACATCTGCTGCAGCTGCTAGCACTTAGATGAAGGCGGAACACTTAACTTTACTCACACAGTTTGCCTTCTCACTGCCTTAAAGGAAGAGTTCCCTAAAGTACCACACCACAGGTAAAACACCAGACCATTCCACAAAGTCCCTACCCTCGAAAAAACACTTCAAACGAATATTTCATCCACTTTCTTTCGGACCAAATGTGGACACGTGTGTGTGAAACGTTTACACAAACCAGTCTGTCGACTGTCCTGTCGTCCAGATCCTGCAAGAGTCTCCACTTCTGAAAGTTCTCAAGGTTTAGTTCTGAAAAATCATCTCGGATCAGTTGTGAATAATTGTCAACAAAACCGAAAGTCCAGTCGCTACTGAAGTAAACAGCATTTGAAGGAGTGGATGTTTGACCTGGACGACGTAGAGTCTTCACAGCTTTAGACAAGACGGCGCTCGGAGCAGCCTCGGAAATGTGCAGTATGTGAACCTGCAGCCTGTAAATCTCAACACAGCAGAGAGTGGGAACATGACAGTTGACAGGATGGATTCTGAGATGGAGGAGGCAGAAGAAGAGCGCTGGGAGGAAGCGGGAGGAAGGGGGAGACAGACAGGTACGGTGTGAAACAGCCAGGTGTCCTGACCTCGTCTGTCTGACAATAAACAGTTGAAAAAATAGCAAGAAACTCCACGTCTCAGTCCAACCTAAGACGCAGCCTGACTCTAAATATAAACCTAAACGATGTAATAAAACATCAGGATGAGGTAGAATGAAAGCAGTAGAAAACTAAAGTAATTTCACTGGATGGACCAACAAACGCTGTTTTCTGATTGGGTGAGCTGAAGGGGCAGCAGTGGTGGTTAAGGAAGCAGTCTGCAAGGCTTCAAGGATGAAGATGAAGATTGAATGGATGGATGAATGAGATCAAAAGGTCTAGACTTCCATGTTTATCATCATCTTCCAGTTATTTACTAATTAAATGACTAAATTACTGAAAAGTTAAGTTTTTCTTTTAGATTGAGGTCTTAAAAACTGGCCTCATTTTCATAGTAATTATCATCATCATCATCATCATTAATATTTACTGGTATGAACTTCCTCTTCTTTATTTTCATGATTGTATTTTTTAAATTTGATGTTAAATTTCCGTCTTCTCATTTCGGCTTGTCCCTTTTCCAGGAGTTGCCACAACGAGTCAACATTTTCCATCTCCCCCTGTCCTCTGTATCTTCCACTCTGACTCCAACTACCTCCATGTCCTCCCTCACTGCATCCATCAATCTCCTCTTTGTCTCCTACCTGGTAGCTCCATCTCTTGGATCATATTTCTACCAATATATCCATGGTCCCTCCCCTGAACATGTCCAAACCATCTCAATCTGGCTTCTCCTGCTTTTTCTCCAAACCTTCCTGTCTGTGTTGTAAGAATGTTGTAAAAATGTTTATTATATATAAGGAATTATAATAATTCATATATGTATATACGTGATATACAGTATATGACTTCCTCCAATAAGAGAGCAGCAGCAGTAGACTAGGGTGGTGGTGTGAAACCAAGGCAGGAAGTAGCTCCTCCTCCAGGTAGAAGAAGAATAATTGGCCAAAGAATTAAATGTGACCGTTGCAGCTCAGACATGTTTTGACCCTTAACCACTGGTCCATCAGCTCACACTGCACAGCACTGCCCCGTGTCACCGCCCTAATATGACCACCGTCGCCTTCTCCAGGCAGGGAGTAAAAACACAGACGAGAGCGGCCGTAATAAAACCACGGTCCGTCTCTCTGACTTTCTCTCGCTCCGTCTTACTCTCATAAGTGGATTTATCATTTTCAGGCCCTGACCTGTCCTTTCCCCACCGAGGCTGGCGAATTACTGCTAAGTCCTGACCATGAGAAGTCTTTGTCCTAATCAGAGAGTAGCTGCTGACTGTGACTCTGCCCTCCCTCTGTTTTTTTTTTTTTTTTTCACGCCCATAGTTATTTTTATCCTTGTTTTTTTTAAAGCAAACTGGATCAATTACATGGAGTAGTAGTTGAAGAAAAACCCACTTCATCAGACATTGAATTAATCTTAAGAGCAACACTGGCTCTAAGTGTTGCTGCTCATGTGCTTCTCTTCTGACTCACTCACCTGCCGCCAGCGCTCCAAATGAACAATGCATCAGCTGTCTGGACGTTTCACACATCATCTCGGCCTAAAGCGCCGTCATTATCAACTTCTTCTCCGCTGCGTCTCCCTCCAATGCCTAGATGTGTGACGATCCGTTTCACACTTCCTCTTGCCTCCTAACCCTACTCTCTGCTCCTTCCTGTGGCCTCCTGCTTCCTCTCCATTCCTATTTTTTTTGTTATTCTGGCCACCACCACCACCACCACCACCACCACCGCCACCGCCGCCTCAGCCCTGTTTCTTTCTGGTCCTGATGCGGCGCAGCGCCCTGTCATGTTCAAAGAAATGCCTTGTCAGTGTGTCATTTGTTTGCGTGGGCCGCTCTGTTACGGGCAGTTATATGAAGCTCGGATGATTAACTCTGATGGGCACCAGATGCCTGATGCAGAGGTACAGAGGCACAACCGCACAACCTTTGACACCAGCAGGCGGACAGACCACGCAGTCAGAGACTCAGACAGCGACGGAATAAAAAAAAGAAAAGAACAGACTTCCTGTTCTTGGATATCATCTGTTTGTCTTTGCTGCTGTGACGACGATATTGTTTCCTCAATCATCCAAGAAAGAAAGAACTATGAGATTTAACCACTGGTCAGATTAAATGGTATGTTTTAAATTCAAGGGCCGGGGGCCTAATGCGGCACGCTGAATCCTCTTGCATGGACTGCATAGCTCACCAAGCATTTGATAATGTTGGCGCAGCCGAGTTTCTGATGTATTAAAAGTTGTTGTATTACAGAGTAAAGAACAATATTTGTGAATTGGATTAATAATAGTCAACTGCAGTAACAGTTATTAATATATTATATAGTAGTTGTATCTTTATTCTACCATTTATAACAGGACATAAAAGGGAAACCTTTAAAAACTGGGACAAAGTGCAAAGAAAAACTAAATGTTTATTGAAAAATTGACAAACAATTGTTCATGTTTTCTCTTCTCTTCAGATCTGTAACTTTTTTTCCTATGGCAACAAACCCTAATTAAGCTTAATTCATTAAATCTGTAACAACCAAAGCTAAAAATCATAAAGAGATGACAAATTAAATTACTATAATGTACTTTATATCACTTTGTCTGTTTTTATCATGGTTATTTATTTTCTTTTTTGTGGCCTATTTCCCTTTTTATGTGGAGCAGTGGTGACTTAGTGGTTAATAAACTGGACTTGGGTTTGGAGGGTTTCAGGTTCAAGTCCACCAGCTGCCATCTTTAACATTATTATTATTATTATATTACATTTATTTATCCTATCTATGCTACAAATTACTTTTTTTATCATGAAAATAATGAAGACATCAGAATATTTTTTTATCATATACTGCATAAAAATAATCTGCAATAGAAGAACAGATTAAAAACCTGGGATTGTGACACTGGGAGGTGCCACAGCCAAACCACAATTAAGGGACGGATGAATGCACTTGTTTTTTCCTCATTTTCAAGTAAGTAATGAAAGACTCAAAGTGACACGACCTCAGATAATACCAGCTAAAATCTGAGGTTGCTGACTCAGTGCTGATGAAGACTGTCTCAGCTTCCTGATCTGGTTTCTCACACAAGAAAGGAAGGAAGGAAAGGAAATCAAACACCTTGTCATTGTGACATTGTGATCCACTCCACTGCACAAAACACAAAATGTCACCTCTCCATTTAACACATCCCCAAAATGAACATTGTGCAACTTTGAGCGCCCAAGGAGTGTGAATGGGGATGGTGCCATGCTCAGTGGATCTCAGTGGTAACCTGGCAGCTGGTGGATTCAAACCTGGAACCCTTTGCACCCCTGTCCGGTTACTTAACCACTAGGCCACCACTGCCCCAACAACTGCAGAACACTACATAGTAATATCATTTAGACAAGTAATATAAACAGCACAAACTTTCAATGTCAGTGTCCAGTCAGATCAAGTCCCTGTCAGTGGTCAGAGGACTGGACCAAGGAGACGTCAGCTGAACTATAGAAAATATTGAAGTCTGTGATCTCAATGTTGCTGCACCGGAGTTAGAAAGTTTCAGCAATGTTATAGCAAAATTTAAACTGCTATAAACTTTTGAATCCCGTCTCCCTCTAAAAAAAAAAAGTTTCTTTTTAGAGCTGAATCTCTGTGAATCTTCAAAATGCATCTGTCAAATTCAGTCTAAATTTAGAGCTGTATAAATAACTGGAGGCAGAGTTTTAAACATGTGCAAGTGCTTATTCCTGGCAGGTCCACTACTGTATATATCAGAAATACCTTTAAGTTATGAGCCCTCACCAGAGGCTGGAGCTCTGTATCTCTTTATTCCTGTTCCTGTTCATTCCTGATGGACATAATGTAACTTGGTGACTTCCTGATTCTGACACATTGCATGACAGAAACAGCAGGATTTTTCTGAAGATATTTTTTATGCTCAACTCCCATATTATACAACCTTTTTGTAAAAAATAGAGATTTAAGATAAATAAGACTGATCACAATAAATTTTGAGTAACTCAGAGCTTTAATCACACTTTAATGAAGTTCTGATGTTCTTGAGGTTACGTTGTTCTTCAAGCAAGATAAAAATAAGAACTAATTTTGTGGGTTTATTTAAGTCAGGATTTTTATTTATTTTTTTTTTTTTTTGGAGGGAAGGAAACCAAACTCCATGTCATTGTGACATTGTGATAAGACTGATCACAATAAATTTTGAGTAACTCAGAGCTTTAATCACACTTTAATGAAGTTCTGATGTTCTTGAGGTTACGTTGTTCTTCAAGCAAGATAAAAATAAGAACTAATTTTGTGGGTTTATTTAAGTCAGGATTTTTATTTATTTTTTTTTTTTTGGAGGGAAGGAAACCAAACTCCATGTCATTGTGACATTGTGATTCAGACCACTGCACACAACGATATGTGAACAGTGGGCAGTGAGTGTGGACGGTGCCCTGCTCTGGGGACCTCAGTGGTAACCTGGCAGATGGTGGACTTGGACCTGGGACCATCTGGACCCAAGTCTGCCTCCTTAGCCACTGATCCACCAATGCCCAAATTTTGATTTCTCTCAAAAAACCTTTCTTCAACTTTGTCCAACCATCGGATTCAAACCTGATTTTTAGCACCGCCTACAGGTAAGAGACATGTTCCCCAACACAAATAACTCTACCTTTATCATCCATATGTCCTGCTGAGGACCTATTCCTTGATTAATCTTTATCCTCTTATCTGTTACTGAGTGACATACTGTCAGCCTTCCTGTGGATGGTGAGCCCACTGGAAGTTCTGTGGGTTGGGACAGTGCTATGGAAAGAGCCCTGGCAGCTAGTGGATTCGAACCTGAAGCCTTGCAGACCCAGGCTCTCTTACTTCACCACTAGGCCACCACTGACTCCCCTCTGCTCCATAACAAACTTAATAAAATCTTAGTGCCTGCCAACTCATGTTACAAGTGCTTTAAATCCCATGGCCTCAATGATGAAGTTTTGCAGAGATGCATAATTGCCCCCCCATCCTTGCCCCGCTGCCCCCCATGTCAGAACCGACACACCATGGCAAAACACCCAGATCCATTTCTAGTCCGTCTCCCAACATCTGTGCTGTAATCAACATCAGCGCTACAACATAACCTCCCCGCTCCATTAACACGCCTCAACCTGCTGCCAGGTTAAGCAGTCATCACTGGCGATAATAAGCGTTAGCATAAGCTAAAGTGGTAAATCAGTATTGATTGCACTGCGGAGACAGTGAGACGCAGGTCCACCTTTTCCACGTGGACCAGGGAAAATTGGAAGAGTTCAGGACGAAGGGATGGTTTGAGTGACGTTACACCGTTTCACGCGTCAGTCGCTACGTTACCAGGCTGCGGTGAAATCACTGGACAAGTGCATTCAACTGTCCCGCGGAAGTCAATCACGAGGAAATGAGATTGTTAAACACTCTTCAGAGTAAACTTTTACTCTCCACTCTGACATTAACCATTCTCCTCCCTGAAAAAAAAAAATAAAACCACAGCAAACCAATTTGTTTTGGAAAAATAGGGTCTTTAACATTCCCAGCGTCTCTGCTATTCCCGGCCGATGCGGCCAATGGTAAACGGATTCTAATGTCGCACATATGTTAGGTAACGAGGGCTGAGGAGTAGAAGACATTTCCCTGTGTTGGTGTTAATATTCCAGCACTGGTAATTGGCATAGAATATTGATAGAAAGGAAAATGGCCTTGAGCAGATCTCTGCTTCATTAGTGAAGACCATGGAGACGGAAACAGAAGAATTAGAGACGGAGAAGGTTGGAGGAAAGAGAAGAGAGGAAACGAAACAAAAGACAGAACGGGGGGAAACTGCTGGGAACCAGCAGGAGATAAGAAATGGATATAGATTGTAGGACGTGGTTTCAAAGCATCGGTGGGTTTGTAACTGGCTTCCAGAAACCGGGGGTTGTTCAAATCAGCTGGCGCATTAGCGGCCGTGAAACATTTCCAGCAACAAATAGAGAAGCAGTTATGTCAACGTTTCCTGACATCAGTAGCTATTCATTATTTTTGACTGACAACATCCCTGCTGTTAGAGATGAGATAAATAGAGTCCAACAACCGCACAGATGTGGGAGGTTGAGCAAAACAAATACAACTGTTAATGTGCATTACATGATGGAAGAACTTTGTCCCTGATAATATCATCGAATGGATTTTGGGAATATTGTTTTTCCCAGAATCATTTCATCATATATCAATCAGTGTATTTATTCATTGGATGTTTTTCTAAGAACTGGCTGTTAGTGCTTTAGTTCCTGATGGTTTTTAATGGGTTTAAACCAGTGCTGAGAAAGAAAATAACATTTACTGTTACATCAAGTTATCAGATTTAAGGGAAATTTGAAGTAAGTCAGTAAAATAAATATTTAAATAAAACATGTGATTGACATCACACTTGAACATTTATTAAATTAATGAGCCCGGTGTAATTTCTTTCCAGTATATTATTAAGTTATTATAATAAAATCATTAGGATCCAGTAATCACATTATTTCGTCTTTTTTTTTTTCCCTTTCACTCCCTTCAGTTGCCAGTAATTTTCTGCCAAACGTCTGTTTACCTCTAACTATTTTCGGACTGACTCTCTCTCTCCGTCAGTTTCCTCCTTCCTTATCTCATCTCTCCTCTATCTCCTGCTGTTTGTTGAATGTGCTAAAGCCATGGTAACCCTGCTGGCCAGATTGAGGTAATGTCGTTAATCATCAACTCCATCACGCTGCACAAGAGCACACGTACGTAAGACTGTGTGACATTTTGCTCTGGCCACTGCTGAGAGCTCCGCTCACTGCCATGGCAAACAGACTGATCTGTGTGTGTGTCTGTGTGTGTGTGTGTGACATGGTCTTATTATGATAACTCTGTGTTTTCACATGCGAAATAAAAACAAACATAAATATCACACTCATGGTAGCCGCACTCCCCATGCCCCTCCTCCTTCCTGCCTGCCTGCCTGTCTGTCTGTCTGTCTGTCTGCCTGTCTGTCTGTCCCTCTGTCTGTCCATCACGCAGCAAATCACTGTGTTGACATGACAACGGACATGCTGGGTCCAGCCTTATGTTCTGCTGACATCACAGCAGACGACAGTCCAATCCCCTCTGAAAGGATCCTCTCATTTTCTCTCCACTGCTTCCTGTTGTTCCTCCATCCGTTCCTCCCCCGGCCAACCAGTTTTGCCAGACCTTAAATATCTAGAATGTAATTCCCTGATTTACTGACTCGATTAGCAAGAGTGAGAAGAGAGGAAAGGAGACAAAAGACAAGGGACGAGAAAGATGTAGAATAAAGGAAACAGGAAATCATTTGTCATGGGGAGATAGTAAACAAACCTATTCTTTGGCTGGTTTGCCGCTTATACTTAACTGCTTAATAATGGTATACACTATTGATCTATTGATTGAAATCTTTTCAGTCCTCTAGAAGATTTTCTGTTTTCCCTGAAAAGAATCACTGTTTTAATCATTATCAGTTCCAAAATGCACAGAAAATACAATGAAGACGTTGATTAAATTGGAAAAAAATTTATCAATCCCTTAATTTTTACCCCCTCGTCTCCACAACTGCCACCTAAATTACATTGCACCGTGCAAAAATTTGTGTGATATAATAATTTTTTACTTCCATCTTTGCTTTCGTCAAAAAATTCTCCAACTGCAGCAATGACGCCATCGCAGTTATGGGTTCTCTAAAAATCCATTATGCTTCTAATGCAATCAGCAAACACATTATAGCATTAGACCTCTGGGTTTTGCTGAATATCCTCGAATCGCACAGAGGTTCCTGAGATGTTTCCTGATGTTATGGGAAAAAAAAATAAAACAGCTGCACATTATACAGTATATTGGTATCAGTCTATATTAGAATGGGAAATAATGTTTGGACAATACTGGCCTGATATTGGCACAAATATTTAATATCTGTACATTTGTTATTGGAGGTGGTGGTTGGGTGTTGTCACTAGATGGCAGCATTGCAGCTTATTTAATTATCTATTTTAATAATGAGGGGATAAAATGCAGAATGCTGGTGCCACATAAACTAATTTTACCAGCGCCATATCGGTACTAGTTGATATCGAAATCAGTGTTTAACCAATATCGCCATAATAGATATTCGCAAAAAGTTGGATTTAGTTTAGTGTTTTCCACAATTACCTGTTATTGATAAAAAAAATGCAGTTTTTGAAAACCTACTGTATATGCTTAGCACAAACACTTAGCAGATAAATGCTAGCAGATAAAAAGGGCAAAGCAAGGCTTTTAAGACAGAGGAAAAGACAAGATAGCAGCACTACTAAAGGACAAGAGTATTTCATTATTTATATTGACACACAGTTGACAACAGGTTAAACTGATATTGACGGACGAGTTCTGGTTCAGCCTGATTTAGTCATTGTGACACTGGAGTGTGGAAGTGAGTCTAATCTTTTGGGAAGTGGACTGTGCTGTGCTAACACACACACTCAGTGCAGTCTTTAGGGAAGCAGTCCATTGAGCACACACACATCAGAATGGCCTAGATAGATGCAATGACAGGACACACACGCACACACACACGCACGCACACACACGTCGTCAAGGACAATCTCTGGCCTATATAGTTGGGTTATTTGATTCCAGAACACCTTACCCTTGTCTTACAGTGATGTCTATAGGCATATAGAAGAGTGGGGGCGCTAAGGAGTAGAAGCACATGAATGACAATTTAAAAATAGAACAAAGCCAAAGACTAAGCAGACGAATTGGATGAGAACGAGATGAGAGTCAAAAAGTGGAAAATTTCTAAAATTGCCAAACGGGGGAGAAGGTGGTTCTTCATCCCGAGTCCATGATGGTCACCATGGCAACCACTTCTGAACAGAACAGAACAAAATGTAGCAGAAATGTAAAGAGACAGTGACAGGTACAAGAGAATAAACAGAAATAAACAGAACATTGCAAGCCTAAAATATCCAACGATGAAAAAAAAAACAAAAAAACACTTCACAGTACTTCACTGTTTCTAGGCCCAACTTGCTGGTACACATAGTTAGGAGTTCTGCAGCGGACCATCTGTTTCCATCTCCTGCTCTGTGCCTTTTTCACAGTTTCACTGCAACAACCCTACTTCTGGCCCTGTCGTGAACCCATCTGCCATTCTGACTGCGCACCTCCGCCGCGTCTCCAACATTTCACAGCACTCTGACGACAATAATCATATGTCAAAATGATCTCATTACTTTTTTCCAGATTCACTATGATTTCTGATCTACTTTCAAGCAGCAATGTCCGGCATTAATTTGTTTCCGATACCCGATATCTCAAAGACTTACTTGACTGACCCTGATATAGAAGGTGCAGAAGTGGAAGATTAGTGTTGCCTGCTTATAAACCCAATGGGTTACAACAGTTTTTGTGTCGCCTGGTTGTAGGGACAGCAGTCTCCACAACTGCCACCCAAATCACACTGCACCCTACTGCAAGCCTTCCTGTTGTTGGTGATCCCACTGTAAGTTATGTGGGTTGGGACGATGCTATGCTCAAAGCTATGATAAGATGATGATAAATGAGGAAGAGGAAGAAGAAAAGGAGTTTTTGGACAAGTGAGTTGAGACAGTGGACTATTTTTGGGGTGCTCATCATTTTGTTTTGTTTTTTTTAAGTCAACACAAAATATGCTTTTATCGGTCGGCTGATCTTTTTGGCCATCCCTACTTTTAACTATTTTTTTCCATGTATTGCCTAACACAAATACAAGGGAATGCACATGTGTCATAGAGACAAACAAAGCCAGGATCCTAAATGGAAACATGTCCATGATCTGTACTAATGGGAACATCACACACACCTGCAGCAAATTAGAAACAAAAAAAAACATATCACGTCTCGGACATTTGACATGACCTAAGTCTTTTAGCTACAACATATCAAGGGTTAACACCCAGGACGCACCTTTTTCTAATAATCATCAATTTATTATTGTATTTGCCAAGATAGTTTTCTATAAATACTGACGGTAAAAACACATGTTTCTATTCCTATATTAATTATATTTTTATTTCCCTGGATACAGAAAAGAAAACAATCACATGTTTTATATCCCAAGGCAACTCAACAGGCCTCTGTTACCCACTATTCAGAAAAAGCAATAAGTCATCTGACGGTGCCTGGCCAGAAATATACAAACACACTCACAGACAGGACAGTGTTGCCTGAAGAACTGCATACCAACAAATACCTGAGGGGCAGGAACACAAATTCACACACTGCACAAATTAACACTACATGACTTCACTGAGGCTGCAGTGTCTGAGTGGTTCTATCCACCAAGGTGGCGCTCATGTGTGTTTGTGTTTGGACGGGAATATCTGTGAAGGCCTAGAGCGATGGAGCAGCTTATGGTGCAGCTCTCCATCCATGACAAACCACCAGAGGCAGGAACAGGAACACTGGGTCTGAGATCGGGACAAAAACACATGACTACAATATGTTTTTTTTTTTTTTACACTGGGATAAATGGAATAAAAAAAAGATATTTACACAATAAACAAGCAGGAAATGTGTGCTGAAAACATGCACAGAATACACAGCCATATGGTGTGTAAACCACTTCTTATAAATGCATGTATTATTTGTGGTATTACAAATAAAATAAGAATAAACTCTAACTCCGGGGTGCCAAAGGTAAATCACAGTGCACAAAAATCGCGGGACAAACTTAATAATTAATGAAAAAATTGCAGGCTTTTTTTTTCTTTCTCTCCAGATGTGACAATGATTTTTCTGGAAACAAACCTTATGGCAAACATTAAATCTGAAACAAGGTCCAATGTTCCTATTCTTTGCTTTATCTGTAGTCTCTTCAATCCAAATCTCATCAGAGCTCAAATGAGCGCTAACGTTACAACTCTAGTACACATTTGGTTTGATATTGCGGGCCAAATACAACTACAATCTGGACCATATTTGGCCCCCAGGCCTTATTTTTACTTGGTGTTTCCCAAACCTTTTTTTTTATTTCCTGTTAACCCGTTTTGAGTCACAACCCTTTACGACCAAAATCAAAAGATATTATCCATAAATTATTGACCATTATTGAGCATTAATGAGGATATTTTCTTGTTGACTGAGGGATATCTGAATAGATGTTATGATTCAAGTGTTAATCAACAAACAACTACAAGAGAAACAGCAAAAATGACTGTGAATTCCTCAGAAACATGATGCGTAATGGCCCAAAAGAGCTCTTGCGACCAACTTCAGGGTCACCACCCGATCAATATTCTCTCACCCACACTATTCTTTGTAAAAAATGTCAGCACAAAAAGATGACTGTTGATGATGTAAATATTATGCCACATACTATATGTTGAAGATGGAGCTTCCTGTCTCCATGGATCCAATGGAAAGAATATTCAAGGATGTTGTGAAAAGAACGATTAGCATGAACACTAAACATAATGAGATGATAATGGAGAGCAGTACCTAATATACTCATGGTGTGTAGGGGCGGAGGTCAAGGAACAGAGTCTTCATGGGTTACTATTGAATTATAATGAGTTTCAGGGAAATCTCCCCCAACATGTGTAAAAGAGCAGAAGATGAAGAGTGGAAAAGGACGGAATTGACTGACTAAAAAGACTTACGAAAGGGGAAAAAAGGATTCTGGAGCAGTGTTGTTCAAAGTATAGACCGTGGGCCACATTTGGGCAGATGGGAATCAAAAATACCAATTGGTTCAAATGGAAAGAAGTAGAAAATGACAGGGAAAAACAACAGAGTGTACAAAAGAAGAGGAAAAGACAGAATAAGATGTAGATGAAGAACAAGAAGGGAAAGAAGAAGAATGGATGGGCGTACGGAGGCAGGACCCAGTCGTCAGCAAGCGAGAAAGACTGAGACAGAAAAAAAAAAAGGGAATATTGACATTTCATGCCTGTGTGCACAGGAGTAACAGAGGTCAGAGCAGAGTGACCTGACCAGCACTGGTTAAGGATTTCACAGAGAGGAAAAATATCAGAAATACAGAGAGTGAGAGAAGAGTGAGGTCATGAGTTTGGTGTCACTTTATACCGTGAGATCTTGTCAAACTACGCAATACCATAAATATAACTATACAGGACCAGCGATACCATATGATGATACTAGGAAAACTGTTAGAATACTCAACACACAATGTGTTTACTTGGGTCCACAACGTTGCAGGTTCTAATCCACCAGCTGCCAGTTGCTCTGATCATAGCACCATTGCATCCCACGTGACTTCCAGTGGGCTCACCCCCCACAGGAAGGCTCACAGTATGGTGCAGTGTGATTCGGGTGGCAACCCAGCAACGGATAAGAAGATGAAGATGAATGAATGGCAATAAACAGTTGCCACCAAATGTTATCAGTAATTAAATTTTTTTCAGAAAAATCAATTGAATATCTATATGGGATTGTAAGATAACGTATTGCATTATTTCACTGTAGCAATGATTTACGAGAAATTTATTAAATTAAATCAATCAAGTCATAAATGGCCATCAATTTCACCTTGTTTTTTGTAAACCAAAATCTAGAATAAGTTTATTTTCTTAGTCTGTTCTTTTATTCCTAATTCTCTTAATTATTTCTTCAGAATTCTGATATTTCCAGCAGTCTTCTAATTGGTCCGCACACTCTGATGATGTATTGTAACTCAACCATGACGGTGGCAAAGATAAAAAAAAAAAGAAATGAATTGGACTTTGAATTTAGTGTCCTGGACACGTCCTACCAGCAGGTCTCTGCAGGGACACAGAACTGGAGCTGTTCCTGTAAGAGGATGAATCTGTGGTTTGTCCACTTTCTGTTCAACCAGGCTTTGAGAGCCGTCTATTCCCTGCTGGGACAGTAAATGGCATTCTGCGTCTGTTACATTTGTGGTCAGATCAGCTGTAAATGCAAACTAACTGTTGCAGTAAATGCAATGATAAATGCACTGATTCATTCAGAGTGAGAGAAGTAGAGACCGACAAGACGAAGAGACATGAGAGGGAAAAACAACAAGGTTCCCCCAGAAGAAGATGGTCAAAAGCTCAGTATCGTTTGAACACACCAGCACACACCAACGCTGCCTCGCTACTCTCTCCCAACTCCCCTAGGGGGCAGTTACGAGGGGTCACGTGTAACATGTAAACGACATGAAAGACTGAAATATTTAGTAGGGTTCTTTACATCCATGACATGATGGGATGTACGTTGGGTTTTTAACCCAAAAAAACAGCTATATATTATAGATTAAGACACACCCAGTGGGGGGAGTGCCTTAGATTATGCAGTACAGTACAGTACAGTACAGTACATTGGAGTGACTGATTAAAACATTCTTATAAAACAAAGTAAAATGTTGTTACGTAAAAATAACACTAATAACAAATGACATTCTTAGCCAGCAGTTAATGACAGACTGTTCTTACCCCAGTCCCCGCCCTCAGAGTTCTTTATTTGGACTTCAATAGGGCACGTATCAACCAACCAATAGTGTTGGCCCGGTTATAGCATAATTTCGTCTAATCCGTAAAGATCGTTACCGTACTGTTTTTTTTCCTCCGTTATTGACAACCCGATAATGCGATTCCTAGCTACTGTCAAATGACATGTACCCGTAAAAATGGTTTTGGGGAACGGTTGTATGTGACAGTAAGAGTCACTAGATGGCAGCATTGCAGCTCAATCGATTTAAAGCATCTATTTAAAAAATACTCAGGTGATTATATGAAGACGAATAATGGGTAAACATTGCAGAAGCAAAAATTAATTATTGTTGGTTTCACACTGTAAGGGTTAGCACGTCTGCCTTGAAGACGAGAGAGTCCTGGGTTAGATTCCTAAGGAAACCCTGGGCTTGGTTCTTGTCAGTTAACTTCAACTGCTGCGGATAACACAATAATTTCAAATATATATATATATGTATATATATATATATATATATTGTGGTGGTGAACTTTGGAAGAAATAGTGTATTAGTGCAATAGTGTGCATAGTGCATTCACTGACATGTTGAGGTGCAACAATAACCCTACCTCATAAAAGAAGGTGATGAGCAAATAGGGGGAAAATGCACTAGTGCTATAAGAGGATGCCAGTTCTCATTGTTCCCGTTTTGTTGTTCATCAGGATTGATAAAATATGGCACGAATTAATGTACGCGTAGAACATTTAAATACGTTTCCTGACAGAATCTATTGCTCACAGACACAGCTGCTGTTCTGGGTCTACAGTCTCTCTATAAATGAAGACTAAGGCCGGAGCGGTGGACGTCCTCTGGATAGATTTCCAATATGCAACCAGAGGCTTAAGAAAGAAAGAATCTCCGATAATCCTGATTCTTCTTTTTTCCTCCCTGCATCTCTCTCTCTCTCTCCCTCTCTGCCTCAACCCTCCCCCACCCCTCGTTTACACCTCTGTCTGTTGCTCCTGCCTTTTCGTCCTCTCTTTTCTCTCCACTCTCTTCATCCTCGTTTCTCAGATGGGGATTCACGTTAACAACAGCTGTTGTGGAGTCGCTTTCTTCTGTTAATGCCGTGATACGTTCACAGGCGTTGATACCAACTTCTGAAATGCTGATTGGCTTCTAAACGCTCATTACATTCCGTGCCTCAGCTGCTGGAACCTCACAGGGACCAGTCGCTCCTTAAACACATGTACTTTATCCAGGTTACATACACCAGGCATGTACAGTCTCAGATGGTCTGAGCCGTTAGTCTTCAAGTCCTGGTCTCAATGCCTTTTCATTCTTTGCCAATGTTTCTTTCTCTTGATTCCTAGCACGAAAGAGCCGCTAGGTACGAGTTTAATCAGTTCCATAGCAGCACTCGTATGTGGATTCACTCATATCCCGTTAAGTAACGGAACGTAACAGCACTACTCGGTGGATTGACTGCACATTACGTCTACCGTGGTCAGGAGCCTGATGGAGTAATACTGTACTATACTGGGTTTTGATGGATAGAAGATAAAGAATTTGATGCATTTGTGGAAAAGGAATAAACCCAGAAAGTGAATATTAAGTTCCACTTATCTGACTATTTCATGTCGCTTTATGCGCCTTATAATCCAGCGCATGTTTGACAAAAGACAGAAAATGACTTGTCACTGACAGTGTGCCTTATCATATGGAGTAGCTTATGGTCCAAAAAAAATACAATTTGTTTCATAACAAATGGGGCAGTGTGATTTGTGTGACAATCATGGAGACAATCATGGAGCCCCAGCAAACAAGAAACGAAGAAAATGAAGATGAATAAATGACAATGACAATTTTCCAGAGTCTAGGAAATATACAAGTCAAATCCCCTTCTATCTAAATATCAATAACAATGATAAAAAAAACACATAATATTAGATAATAATAAAACATGTCCAAGATAA
>JAFBJS010055157.1:0-11861 GCA_016785265.1 Paraplagusia blochii | reverse complement strand
AGTTTAATCAGTTCCATAGCAGCACTCGTATGTGGATTCACTCATATCCCGTTAAGTAACGGAACGTAACAGCACTACTCGGTGGATTGACTGCACATTACGTCTACCGTGGTCAGGAGCCTGATGGAGTAATACTGTACTATACTGGGTTTTGATGGATAGAAGATAAAGAATTTGATGCATTTGTGGAAAAGGAATAAACCCAGAAAGTGAATATTAAGTTCCACTTATCTGACTATTTCATGTCGCTTTATGCGCCTTATAATCCAGCGCATGTTTGACAAAAGACAGAAAATGTCTTGTCACTGACAGTGTGCCTTATCATATGGAGTAGCTTATGGTCCAAAAAAAATACAATTTGTTTCATAACAAATGGGGCAGTGTGATTTGTGTGGCAATCATGGAGACAATCATGGAGCCCGAGCAAACAAGAAATGAAGAAAATGAAGATGAATAAATAACAATGACAATTTTCCAGAGTCTAGGAAATATACAAGTCAAATCCCCTTCTATCTAAATATCAATAACAATGATAAAAAAACACATAATATTAGATAATAATAAAACATGTCCAAGATAAATGGTGAAGTTATACGTAGATGTGTTCTATCTGTGGAATATCTTTTAAAAGCTGCTTAACTTAGAAAACTTGTATCTAGATAGTGCACTGTACATATATTTGTTCATTTTACCTCAGGGTCTGGGGGAAAAAAATGAAGGAATATTGTGTGAATATTAAATAAACATTTTAATACCATCTATAATTCTTATTATTTCCCTTGGAACCATTTTTTCAGTTCCATAATGGACATTTTGGCGCCCTCTAACCTCCTGCTGAGCACAAAAAGTCATGTTATTCTTGGCCCCGCGGCCTCACATCTGAACTCCCTTTTTTAATATGAAATGTGCTGCTCTATCATTAAATCTGTGGTGAAAGTGCTTTTGACTTTTCAACCAGCCAAAAAGGCTTTTAGTGAACCCTGTGTAGAAAATATCGTAAATAATGAAAAAAACTCAAGGTGAGGGCACGCACGGGGTGAAAGAGCAGGATTTCAGAGTTCACCAATCACATTAGCCTTTAGTTTGGCAAGTGTCAAAAAAGTCATCGTATAGGCTCAGTGCTGAGGTGCAGCAGGGTTAAGAGAGACACCTTCAGACCAAACTAGAGGAAGATCCTGTATAGGTTTGTATTTCCACGGAAAAGAAAAGAAAAAGACTGGCTCTTTTCCCGTAACAGTGCTGCCTGGGATTGCAAAAGGAAAAAGCGACAAATGAACCCAAAGACGACAGACCTGCAAGTCCGTGAGTATGAAGAATAAGACACTAAAACTACTGAACAGGAGGAAAAAAAAAACTGGAAATCTCATTTCCTCATCTGAAACAACAACACTGAGTATTTTTATTCAGTAGGTGACAACAATTTTTTACTTCCTTCCTTGCAATGTGCTAACAAGTGAGTGTGCTGCTTTAGATACATTCAATAACAGCAGCGGGGTTCTGAGGACGTTCTTCCACTCCTGCTGGGGAGGAGAAGAACAATTCTTTAGCTATCATAACACAAGGAGAACCAAAGCTGGGGGCGTTCACTGTGCATCACACACTTTCAGTCAACCCAACCTACTACACCAGTGTTTAAGGATGAGCCTGGACATGAGACCAGCTATAGCGCCACATAGAGGTCAGAGTCAAGCCTATGTATACATCTGTGTAGATTCTCAGTCATCCAGGTCATTCAGGCAATATGTCCATATGCCTTCAACAAATTGAAGGCATATGGACATATTTCCGTCATATCTATGTCCAGCTGCCCTCGAAGTTAGCCTATGTTACTGCACTTCTTTGTACACTTTAGTTATTGCTAACACTGTAAATTGCCGACAATGACAGAGTAACTACTCTGTACTCAATGACGTCAGTCACATCCTGACTCCAACGCTCTGAAGTTCTAAGTTAGTTATTTGAGTTGATCTAGAAAAATGTTATCGTTACAACTGTGCCCAATAATACCCTAGTGCAGGGGTAATCTTTAAGGTTGGTGGGCCATAAGTGGACCGTCCGGGTGGGAGGTTGGGTGGATGGACTTACAGACAGACGACTGGCCCTTCGAGGGGAAACTACATTGTCAATTTGAACCCTCAGTGAAAATGAGTTTGACAGCCCCTTTCTAAAAGAGTATTATTTACTCCTTAGTTCAGGCCTGGGCAATTATTTTGACTCGTGGGCCATAAGTGGTACTTAAAATTTGAGTCACGGGCCAGATGAGGATTAGAAACATTGAGTATTTCCATGAACAGAGTAAAGTATTGAATGAAAGTGAAATGCTTTGAGACCATCTATTGGGGAAATGCTGGCTTTGCAGGAAAAAGGATATTAATAATATAAATTAACAGTATTATTTGGACAGGTTTGGCAGGCCGGATTAAAAGGCCAAACGGGTCGCATCTGGGCCCCGGGCTCTAGTTTGCCTAGGTCTAGCCTAGTTCTTCTTTCTTTAAAGAATACATCCCTGTCATCCCTTGCCAAGCGTCAGGAACAGTGAAATCAAACCATCGCCAATAATGTGTTGATTGCAGAGCGTTGGCGCCTAATTGCTCAGATTCCCATTGAAATCAGACAGAAGTGAAAGATGACTTAGCTCACTTAGCCATTCTTCTGCCCCTGTGGCTTCTCATTAGCGCACATCTGAAAGAAATACTTGATTAGGTGTTGCCTGTGTTTGAAGACAGCCACCGCTTTGCCACCTGCTGCTGATTTGCTCCTTTGAAAAAGACACTGCATTAATTAGATTCCCGTACAATCACCGCCTCTGCCTCCCCAAACCAAACTGGATCAAGCCCGCAGTCGGGGAGATGTTGCTACGCTTTTTATAGCTGCACGCAACTATGCAGACACATGGCGCAGCAGAGGGACAAGAAGAGTATCCATGTTTTGGTACGACGTGTCTTTCTATGGCGTTCAATGGAATCGATGAGCGTATAGTGAGTCGAGTCGCGAGGGCGAGGTGATTTGGCTGGTGGCCAGCACCCCTGGGTAACCATCGAAAACCAATTAATATTCCTAACTGAGGTATCATGGCTCTGGCTCTGTGCCCATGGGGAGAATCATCTCACTGATTACTCTGGTGAAAACTGCTGCTCAAATCAGTGTCGAGTGTGTGTGTGTGTGTGTGTGTGTTTCAAGCGTCTATGAGTTGCTACAGGTGTGTGTTTGTTGCACACTGGTCTGTACAGCATATGAAACAGCGTCAGTAGTCAAGTGTTAGATGTCATCTCATCTGTTCGTAACTGGACTTGGTGAATTGTTTGGTTGATAAAATGCACAATGGTGTGAAAACTAGTGTTATGAATATACCATGTCTAGATGATTTTGCTTTTAGTGCTAAATATTTCATTTTTACACTTTTTTCATCCTTTTTATCCTTTGATTGGGTTTGAGACATATCAAAATAGAAGATTTATATATTTCCACTTGTTTGATCATTTTACACTGACAGCCACTAGAGGCCTGTGAACCAGTGGCTCCTACACCATCATTCGTCTTCATCCTCATCCATAGGGTGGCATGGGCATTAGTCTCCACCACTGCCACCCAAATCACACTGATCCTTTCTGTGGGTGGTGAGCCCACTGGAAGTTATGTGGTCTGGGACGTTGCTATGCTCAGAGCACCTTAGTGGAAACCTGGCAGCTGGTGGATTAGAACTTGAAGGCCTGCAGACCCAAGCCCACTTCCTTAACCACTAGACCTCCACTACTACTCTTCTACACCTGTAACACCAGAATGCACACATTTTTTTATCTTCTTACTGACAGCTGCTAGAGATCTCTGATGCTACTTTTACTCCAGAGTGACTTATAGTCCAGAAAATAAAGAAGAAGAATCCTATGTGAACAAACATTAACTGAGACATACAGAAGCAGAACCAAAACAGTTTTGGTTGTGATGTTTACCACTGAAAAAAGGAGCCCAGTGCAGCTGGTAGCAACAGGGCAACAAAAGTACAACACTGAAGAAACAGAGATGAACAAGAGTTCAGATATGAAAACCCCCATCTCTGAGTATCAACATTTCTAAACCTCGATGTTGCAAAAAATTGTTATGACATCCAATGGGCTCGGCTGGAAATCAATCGAGTTCATCTGAATGTTTAGTAGTTATATATATGATTACTGATGAAAAAAGGTTTTAAAAAATAGTAATATATAATATAATAGTAATAAAAAAATATTCCTTTTAAAATTATAGAAACCAAATAGAAAAATCTGACAGATTAACAGAACAGGTTACAGCCCTGGGCCTCTCCACCAGGGGGCCGTTGTCTAGTTGCCAACGTCAAGTTATTAAAATTAGTGGTAGTCTACTTATACTTATTTTAATACACACAAATAATACCAATAATATCCATCTACCATTTAAAGGTGTTAGATATTGTGGGTGTTTTAAAAATATGATACCAATTTTAAAACAGAGGAAGTAATTATGGGTAGGAAAATACTTCAGAACAACAGCACCCATGTTTTATGTTTACACACAGTCAACATAAACTAATTCAAAGAAAAAAAAAAGATCTGTGGTCACTAGAAATTTGTGATGTGAACATTAGATGGAACACACACCAAAAAAGTTTGGGAACCAGGTATTAAGGCCAAGCACAGGGCTGAATAGTATTGTCTGGAGCTAGTATTATGCTGCCTAGAGTATGTACAGTACATTACTTCACTTCACTATTGCAACAATGAGTGTCAGTTCTGGTTCTCTTTACGTTGATGTTTAAAAGACTCTTCTTTTTGAAAAAATATGACACATAATTGGCTCATTAAGTAAACATTAGTATTCGGTGCAGTGGTTGAACATCAGCTCTGGTAAAATTACAGATCAGACACGGAGATTGTAATCGACACCAAAGAGAGAAAATCAGACATCCGTTTCAAAGCAGATGTTATGTATCAGAGACTGTAACATTATTAGATATCATCTTTTTTTTTTTTTTCATTTTTATCATCAGGACCTTTCGTTGCTGAATCACTGAAGGAGGAATTTACCTTGATTTGGCTCAATTGATAACCAGTGGACCAGGTCACGGTCAGAATCTGTGCTCAGTCAAGCAGGGTGATTACATTTTTTGTTAGCCTTGGTTAAAAAAAAAAAAAAAAAGTACTTTGATTTTTCTAAAGATTAACCAAAACAACACAAATTCTAACAACTCTTCCACATTATAGTTATTAAATGGTTGCCTTAAACTTTTTAGGTTAAAACAAGCATATGTATATAATTTAGGAGGTCAAAAGCTGACCTGGCCTGATAAAAAAAGCCATTCATAAAGCTGAGGATCACAGAACATCAAATATCAAACAAAATATAGACCTTTACTCTGGAAAGAGTATTAGTAATAATTAGTAGAAGAGTATTAGAAGATTATTAGTATTAAAATTAGCTGAAACAAAGGCTCAAGATTAAGCAAAACTGTTGAGTTGCTCAATATAATTCATATTTTTGTGATTTATCAGTCATATTTAATACATGAATAAAGTTCAGAGAACAGAACCATCTCCTTCCAGTATCAGCCTGCAGGGATAATACAGTTTCTACTCTAATGATCTAATAAATGCCAAACAATCAAACTCCTGTTACATCAACCACCTGCTTGATGTGTTTGGACGTAACCTGTACAGTAATGATGGGACTGAGGTGGAGTATAGACACGGTGTGACACTGCAGAGTCAGAGTCTGTCTTCGTCTCTTCAATAGCTGTCATGTATCTGTCAATAGTCCAATGAAAAGTGAACTGTCCGTGGTGCTGAAGGCTCCACCACCCAAGTAGTCTCTGGAGTGTGCTGCATTTGCTGGAGGCAAATTGTTATTTAATTGTTGTTTTAAGTTAGGGAAGTCAGTTGGATTTTTTTTTTCTGGGACAACATACAACGTGGCAGTATTGTCCAAACACTTAATTTCAGATTCTGAAATCAATTGTCAGCAATTTTTTCCAAAAAACGAAGCCCCGAACATCAATTCCAGAAGATTTTGCAAAAACAAGATATAGTGTTGCCAGATGTTCATTATTGGGTCTAAACCAATAATGCTTTTACCAATACTAGATAAAAGGGCTAATATCAGGCCAATAATATGAGCTGGTCAATATTATCAAACATCCTGTTGAAACTTGGAGCTGAGAACCACAAACTGAACCTAAAAGTCAGACAGATTGGAGACAACGTGTGAAGGGATCATGTCAGGGTCAACTGTTATCTCTGAATGTTTCCAACGCCTTGTCAAACCTCAGCCATTAAACACTAAGGATAAGGGGAATTTTACGCAGTAAGATATCCCTAATAGAGTGGCCACATCTTGAAGCCCATGGCATCCTTCTACCCTGGTCTATCCATCCAGTGGACAGACACAGTACATGCATGTACCATCTCTACCCATTTTGACTGCTTTTACTCCAGCTAAAGGCTCATTGCCGCTGGTACTTTCTGCAGTAACATCAGAACTTATTATTTATTCAGCATTTATTAACAGCCACTTCTGTTAGTTCTGTAATGGAAGAAGAATATAATCTTCATTACTGAAAAAAATTCTCCTTAATAATCACTGGCTGCACTAGAACGGAGCAGGATCATTTTTACTGTAATATTGTTGAACAGCGCACTGATCTATTTTAACTCAATGTAAAAGTAAAACAAGAAGCTAATGAACAGTTGATCACTCTTAAAGTTTCTTAAAAACTAGCCTTTAGCAGAGAATAATACATGTTCCGACTCTGGAATGGAGCCCTCTGTTCTTCTTTTCTCCTGTTTCCCACATTTTCGTCACAGGTTCTTCAAACAATTCCTGACATAAATTCTTAAATTCATGTGAGTGACATGAGCTGGTTGTAAACATTACAGTTATGTCGGTACAGATTCTCAATCAACCAGGTCTTGTTCGGGGTCAGTTTTCTTAGACAACTGGACATAAGGTCCCGGAGACTGACTGGGATGAGAAGTTTCCTTGGAAAAACTTCACATCCTATTGCCTAACAAAACTCTGATGTCATAATGTTGTTGTAGACGTGTGGTTCTACTGAAAAAAAATAACTCCTGTATATTTCATACATCTCATAAGCTAACCTTTTTTAGTCCGATGACGCATCTGCAACTAGCGTCCCCTTCAGGAAAGCATGATCATTTGTCAAAACTTTATTTTTTACTGACAGTTTCACCATAGAGTAGGTGTACGGAATAAAAACGACCACACATTAAGGTAATCCCGGCTGTTTGTATCTGCCTACGCTCACGACCATCACACCTGTCCACCAGGGGGAGCACTAAGCTAACTGTACAGACCTAGTCCCACAGTCTGCAGGTAACGTGCATTCTGTGATGAGTTTTTCCTGGGAAACAAACTGTTGGTGAATGTGCATTGCTGCGACACACACTACATGCACGCACACACACACACACACACACATCCACCCCTCTCCTCATCCCCTGTTGCTATGGAACCTGTCGCCAAGGCAGAGGTATGTGGTTGTGATGGAAGTGCTGGACGATGGCGACGACGACAGCGATGGTGATGATTGTGATGGTGATGCTGGTGATCACGGTGATGGGATCGATGTCCCCTCTGCTGAATTACACGCTCCGCTCTGCCCATAGACGAATACATCACCGGGCTTCGCTCTCTGCAACGTGGGTGGAAGGAGCGCCGCGTAATACTGCGCAATGCAAACAGACCCTTTCCTCACCGTGGAGCTTTTCCCAGCAGTTCACTCAGTCACCGAGCGCTGGATTTTATTATTTTCTTCTTTAAAAGTTGTTGTCGTATTTTTTTTTAATAAACTACGTCATCACTTTGAACTTTGCTCAGCCTGGGAAGAAAGAAGAATAAACACAAAACTATCCTCCAATGCCTTCTCCCAAAAATAGCAGCACCATCAGCAGCCTGCAGGAGGCCCTCTCCTCCTGACACCTGTCACTTATTCTTATACACTTATACGCGATACCAGGCGACGTCTGACTGGAGACGAAATGAGACTATTGATCAGGGCAGAAGTGATCGATGGCAGTGATTGTGGGCGGAGATCAATTCTCTGGGGGCAAATACGTCTGTGCGTCAGGACGCGAGCAGCTTTTTCCTCTTTTTTCCCCAAAACAAATAAGGGTAAAGAGCCATAGTAGAGCTGCGTGTAGTTTGGGTTTTTAAGAAAATCCAGAGGCCTGGTCATCAGGTGGGTCTACCTAGTTATTAAGTCTGATAATTAGAGGAAACACGGGTTGCGTTCACATGGTGGGGGGTCAGTAGTCAAAGTGAGGAGGGAGAACTGCATCTGTCCATCTGTTGAAAACCAGAGGGGAGCTGAAACCCTCCTCCTCCTCCTCCTCTTTAACCCCCTCCCTCCACCTCCTTTCCCTTCTCCTCCCCTTTCCCCATCCCATCCCCATTTCGGAGTCATCATACCCCTCTCATTCCGTCCCTCCGTCCATCCATCCTCCCGCTCCTCGTGCACAGTTCTAACATGTTTGACAGTTTCTAATACACACCAGAGGGGGGAGAGAAAAAAAAAACGCCACGTACCTTGATGGTTCTCAAGGGTGTCCTCCGGGATGTACATGTTTTTGCTTTCATTGACCATAAATGTGGTCCGGCGTTATCCCTTTGGACGAATGATGGGGGGAAGAGGAGCAAAAAGCTGGAGGGGGAGCGGGAGAAGGTGAGAGAAAAATAATGATAGGAATAAAGAGGAGCCCCCAAAAGAAAGAAATTAAAAGGAAGGGGAGAGGAGGACAGGAACTGTCTGGCACTGACAGTTTTTTGGGGGGTGGGAGTATTCCGTTTTTGTTTTATTTGTTGCTTTCTTTGCGGGGAGGGTTTCTTCGGATGGAGTGAATATTACCTAATCCCCATGATGGAGGTGAAGGCGAGAAAAAAGAGGGAGTTTTTGGCGGAACCGGTCGGGAAAACGCACCGGTGCATCCCTCGGTACATCCGGGCCCTAGGCAAGAAACATGAGACCAGCACCGCGTTCAATTGAATTCACACCTTCACTCCTTCTTCTCCCTCTCTTCCCTGTCCTTCCTCCTCCTCTTGTTGCGTCTTCGCAGGGTTTTTTTTTTCTTCTTCTTCTTCTTCCAAACCCTTCCAAAAGACGAGGGAGAGGGGAGACAAAATAAAGATTAAAAAGCACGGGCGCTGTCACTGGCGGTGGCGGTGGAAGTGCGCAAAAGACGCATTCGTGCGCATCTTCAGCAGCGTGTCAAAATGTGAGAGCTGGGAGAAGAGGAGGAGGTGGAGGAAGAAGGGAAGAAGGTTGAGGAGGTGGCGGAGGAGGAGGAGTAGGAGGTAGAGGAAGAGAAAAAAAGAAAAATCGGGCCAAAATGACAAGAGTGTAAATATTCCATCACGGGTAGCAGGGGGTTAAATCTCCCAATAGGCTGGCGGTTATTCCACGAAAATCTACAGCAGCAGCAGCGGCGGCAGCAGCAACAGCAGAGTCCCTCCACCAACAGACTGAAGAAGGAGCAGAAGGAGGCAGGCGGTCCTGTCTCATCCGGAGACTGGTTTCTGAGTCCTGGTCCAGTCCATGACGGTCCTGGTGCTGGGTGACAGTCTGGTCCGACGGCTCTGGGTGTCTGGCTGAGTCCCACTGATCTGGAGTTAAGAGTCTGTGTGTCTCTGCACAATGTGCCTGTGCCTGTGCTGCCCCTGCAGCTCAGCTCTGCAGTGATACAGAGAAGGAGAGAGAGAGA
Source organism: Paraplagusia blochii (assembly GCA_016785265.1). Taxonomy (NCBI): domain Eukaryota; kingdom Metazoa; phylum Chordata; class Actinopteri; order Pleuronectiformes; family Cynoglossidae; genus Paraplagusia; species Paraplagusia blochii. Next base: position 2,133 of record JAFBJS010055157.1, on the reverse strand, counting down.
GAGAGGCAGAGAGAGGGAGAGAGAGAGGGGGAGAGGGAGGCAGCCCCCCTCCACGTGTATGTAGACGCTCTGACTGTTTCCAGATGTGTGTTTGCCAGGGAGAGAGAAAGAAAGGACGGAGACTGTACAGGCAACCATGGAGAAAGAGCTGGCGACTGGTTGCCAGATGATGATGATCATCATGTTGATGATGGTGGTGCTGCAGACCAGTCTGAAGATCTGGTTGATATTTACTGTATATGTCTTCAAAGTTTGATTTCAAGAAACGGACCAAAAAAGTTGCCAGACCTTAAAGAAAAATTGAGACAAAAATGTAGCCAATATGCGGGTGAGAGAGGCAGAGAGACAGAGAGAGAGATAAGGATCCATGGCGGGCTGCACCGGCCGCTCTGATTCTGCAGGGAGAAACCATCAGAGATCAGAGCCGTACCTACTGTACATCTGATTTGCCCCCAGTCGTTCCTACATCTGGACTCCACTCCAGTCTCATTCTTTTCTTTGGCCGCAATTGTGTTTAGACAAAGACACGATATCTGTTTTCAACTCTGCTGAGAGGCTTTCATGGCCGCCACTCACGAGGAAAACCCAAAGGAAGTGGGGTTTGTCCTTTTTTGTTTTTGTGTAAATACAGACTTGGGTTGGAGCTCTGCGACTTTTACGAAATGACACAAAATAGAAAAAAAAGGTCAAAAATACTACAGTGACGGTGAAAACTGGATAAACATGTCTGACAAGTGCATTCATGTCAAATTTGGAGATGTAAAGGAGGCATAAACCGTTCGTTTCAAAGTGATTTACACAGGACGATTAACATCATCAAGCAGTTCCTCTGGGAATCAAACCCAGGACATTCTGCTCTCTGCCAACCACTGCACTATGGAGCCACCCAACAAGGAGAATGTTTGAGGATTCTTAACTTAAACCAGACTAAAGCCTGAGCTTTGCTGATCTTTACAAACAAACGCCCCCAAAAAATGACTTGACCACCGCACAGGTGTCACCCACATGGTTCCACACCGAGAAATTCTCAAACTTCAAACCAGACTCTACTGAGGGGATTCTGGGACACGCAGTCTTTTAATATCTTAATCTCAAGGGATAAAACTCCAACTCTTTAATCATGTACATTAGATTAGGGGAGGACACTGTTTTTGACCCACGATCAAATAAGTGAGCGAGACATCTGAGAAAATTGTTCAATATATCTTGAAAGAGAAAATCAACTGACAGAAGAAATCATGTAAAGTATCCAACAACAAGAGTCAATCTGGACTCAGGCAAAAAGTGAATCACTCACTACTCTTTATGGACGCCACTGTACTGCACCAGTACATACAACCACCAGTATACAGTGGCTATAAACTGAGAGGCCAACTCTAGTAAAACTTTGTTAAGACCTTCAGCGCCAAATATAATTAGAGTATGCACCAGATTTGGTCCCTGGGCCTTAGTTTGCCGCAAGAAAAGTTACCATAATGGAATGGATGTGCTGTATTAAAATAAAATAATAATAATAATTCAATATTTTACAACTCAAAGCCAGCAGTCCAGCCATAATGGATGGATAAGAGACATTATCAATAGGCAAAGGACAGGAGGCGGGGCTGGAGGGAGAGGAGTTAAAAAGATGATGAGATTCCCTTTAGGAGAGACAAGGATGGACAGGATTAGGAATGAGGTGATTAGAGGGACAACACAGACAGGAGGGTTTGGAGAAAAAGCTAGAGTAGCCAGATTGAGATGGTTTGGACATGTTCAGAGGAGGGACAGTGGATATATTGGTAGAGGAATGATCCCAGTGATGGCACTACCAGGAAGGAGACAAAGAGGACATACACTGCCTGGCCAAAAAAAAGGGTCATGCACCCTGATATTCCGTTGGACCACATTTAGCTTTGATTACAGCATCCATTCTCTGGAAGAAAAAAATCCATTGATGGAATAACCTGGTCCTTCAGTATATTCAGGTAGTCAGCTGACCTCATTCTTTGACCACATACTGTTGCTGAACCTAGATCTGACCTCAAATGGGAGGATCACACCTATTTGCTTAGTAAAATCCAGGTGGCAACTCTTTTTTTTGGCCAGGCAGTGTAGCTGTAGGTGGAGATAGAGTTGAAGATACAGAGGACA
>JAFBJS010055156.1:11038-33994 GCA_016785265.1 Paraplagusia blochii | reverse complement strand
CTTTGTCCTTTTAGGGAATTCCCTCCAGTTTCTTCTCCTTGGATCTCCTGAGATCTTCTTCTTGATCTTCTGTCTGTCACTGTTGTTACATTTCGTGGCTTAACCTTGGATTTTGCGCTGGCTTCCAGGACGAGTCATGTTACGGTTCACGCCGCGGTCACATCGGTCGCGTTGTTCTTCAGAAGAATTTCCCACAAGTCTCCAGCGGCTCAAGTATGAGTGAGTCTTGATAAAGAGCCGTGGAGAATCAGCAGCCAAACAAACATCCACCGACCGAGGAGATCTGATGGAACTTTATCTCCCGCTCCACAGTTGCATAATGAGGTGGTGTCAACGGAGCCGTGGGAACTGATGCTACAACCACAGAGGAGGAAGAAGGTGGAGCCTGAGGAAATCCAGGGATGTTTTCTTGAACCTGCTGCTTCAAAGACCTGATGTTCATCCCACCTCCGTTCTGAGTTGATGTAGAAGATACTGTGGTTGTCTTCATGTTCAGACACATTTTATCAACGTCTTGACTCCCAGTCCTACAGTGTGATGGACTCATTAGTCCAAAGATTGGACAACAAAAGAAACACTTGGTCCAATGAACGTTGACAGGACCAGACTTTGTTCATACATCCATGGACCAGGAGACAGCTCAGGTCCAGGAAGTCGTCAGCGCAACGACCAGTGTCCGCGGTCTGGGTGGCAGGAAAAACAGTGGTGACATCACTTCCTGTGGGTGTGAGGGTCACTGAGGAGTCAGTGATGGGACCACATGACCATGGTCCACACAAACAATGTAGATCGTTGGACCTGACGATGCTCCTGGTGTCAGTTGGACAATAACAACTATTGACCATCGCACTTATATCAACCAGGAAGGAAGGACGGAATCAAACTCCTTGTCGTCGTGACACTGTGGTCCACTCCACTGTGGTCCACTCCACTGTGGTCCACTCCACTGTGGTCCACTCCACTGCACACAACCAAGTGTCACCTCTGTCTCTAACCCATCACCACAGGGAACAGTGGGCAGCTGTGAGCAGTGGGTGGGGACGGTGCCATGATCAGTGGACACCTGTGGTCACTTGGTGGATTCGACCCCAGTCCAGTTCCATAACCACGAGGACACCAGTCGTACGTTACGTTACGTTACTCATTTTCCCTGTGTTTCCCAGAACTTCCCATGTTATTGGGTCAACTATTTCAACATTTGGGTCTGGACGACATCCGTCCTCAAGGTGAGGAGTCTGATGGGAAGGAAGGAGGGATGGACGGACGCCCTCCTTCCTTCCCATCAGACTCCTCACCTCGTTAAACCTTCAGACGTCTGACCTGAACACAGCAGGACACACACATTCCTGCGCTGGGACTTTTCTATTTTTAGTCTTTGTGGGGTCCAGAGCCGCCGTGGTACCGTGGTTTTCCCAGATGTGTTTCCCATTCCCAGTCCAAACAGAAGACTATTTAAAGACACGAGGTGTCCTGGCCTCACACACCTGTTTGTTTGAACAGGGACGCTCAGAGACACATGTTCATCACATGCTGCTGTGGATCAGTGGAGCCTCCCGGGGGTCTCATCTTCAGGTCTCCATGTCTCTGTGGTCCTAACTCCAAACTAGTTCAACCACCAAGAGTCTCCGTCCAAAGTTCTTCTGGGAATCAAACCCAGGACGCTGTGCTGCACTGGTCAACCACTGGTCAACTGATTGGTGGACATAACTCGATGTGTGTTTGGTCTTCTCTTCTTGACTGATAATAACAATAATAATAAAACATTGTATTTATAGGTGCCTCTCTGGACTCTCAGGGGAAGAAAATCCAGTAAAAACATGAAAACATCATGAACAGTTAAAACAATTAAAATAGAATAAATCAGTCAATTCATGAAAAGTCTGGGTGGTGCTACAGGTGGATGGGCTTTGATGAGACACTCATGAGACACACACTTAGAGCTGTGATTTGAAGTGGGAGATGAATCAACGTGATGTTCAGAGCTGGTCTTCTCCCCTGGTGTTGATTGGACTAATGCTCTGATCTCATGACCATGTGACCATGCCTGCGGATGGGGGCGCTGTGGTGTCTGCGCGCTCCCATCCGTCTCCACCTGCTTCTCCACTGCTGGCTGGTGGAGGTGAACCCTGAGGTTCCTGGGCCAGAGCTTATTGAACATCTGAGCGCAGCATTGGAACCACATGTTTGGATGTTCTGCTCAAACCTCCGTGCTTCAACGTCAACACGTGGTCACTCCTGGACCGCGTCTCCAACAATTATCAGTCATTTGTGGCTTTGTGGGCCGGACTCTGCTCCAACTTTCAGTCCAAGTCTGGAGAGTGGCCTCAGTTCTGACCCTGTGTTGGAGGTAGCGCCCTCTGCTGATGTGCGATGATGTGTAGATCTTCCTGTGTTTTTCCTGAGAAGAAGTCGACCCACAGAGACTGAGGTCTGTCTGCGTCTGAAGCTCTGTTGCTGCTCAGTGGTCACATGGGGCTTGTTGTGAAGACAGACGACTCAAAGTCTTTTTTTTTACTGTGGGAGAATCCAATCCAAATAGGACAGGATTGGTTGAAGCCTGAGCAGATCTGCTGCTCACTGGGTTTCACACTTTTCCAGAAATCATTGTGGAACCACCAGGAGTTGAGTGAAGATGGTTTTCACTAACGAAGATTCACTGAACAACTGGAACAGCTTCTTCAGGGCAGTGATGCTGAGACCAAGGTCCATGTGTCCAACATTGATTGATTACAATTATAATGGAGAGAAAAGTGAAAACTGACGTCTGGAGCTGCAGGAGCTGAACATCTATGGGTTGACCACCATCTAGACTGGTCTTCAGCGTCCTGCAGGTGTCGTCGCTCCAGTCTCTCCACCCTGATCAGTCCATCAAGTCCTTCTCCTCCTCCCGGCTGTGGTTTCTGGGTCGGTTCTCCCTTCTCTGGTATCGTTCCCTGCGTCTGATTGGACGTCCTCGTCCTCCTTTTTTTAAAAAGTGAAAACCACAAGTCTAAACACACTTAGCCCCGCGGCCGGCCACAAAAGCCGGCTGTTCACCTGGGCCTGACCAACATGCTGCCTGACATGTTTAGAAAATAAGCCTGCGGTCCAAAACACACAGACGCTGCACCGCTGAAATAAATCTCCATTTCCCCTTCGCCACTTTCTTCATTTAGCAGTTATGTAATGACTGGCCATTAGGAAGGGAGAACGTTCCGCTGCTGCCGTGAAGAACCAGGGGATCAACGTAGACACGCAAACACCTCAGAAACAACTTCAGGGTGGTCAACGTGGAGTGACATCCTCACACACACACACACACACACACACACAGGCGTCACATTTAATGGGCCTGTCGGAGGCCGAGGTGTGGTCTCCAAATAATTACCTCCACAACAGAGATGTTATTGTGTCCAAGTCGGGGTCAGAAAGGAGGTGAAGTGGCTGCTGCAGCACAGGACGAGGAGCTGAGGAGGAGCTGAGGAGGAGCAGTCAAGTCAACAACTTCATTTCAAAGATGGCACCTCACCTCAGTCTGCAGGCACTGAATGACTGGAGCAGCCAGATCAATGTCAAACTGACAGACCTTCTCCACCCGCACCACAGACTTGGGAACTGAGGAACATTTACAGCAACGAAAAAGAAGAAGAAGAAGAAGAAGAAGAAGAAGCAGAGAGAGAAATGGAAGTCAGATCTTTGAGAAGGAAGGTTGTCCAGTTCTTCTTGAAGTCTCAGAGCGACGGCTCTGCTGCAAAGGAAACTGTTTGTTTCATCCACCAGGTGGAGAAACCATCACTTTAAGACATTGAGTCAACTGGGAGGTGGAGGTGGAGGTGGAGGTGGACTGTGTCTCTGCTTCCACTTTAACATTCTGGACAGGTCACTCTCCCTCTCCCCCTCAGGCCACCGGCGGCGCTGACCCTCCTCCTCCTCCTCCTCCTCATCCTCCTCCTCCACCTCCTCCACCTCTTCCTTCCTTCAGACTTCAGACAGTTTGGTTTCTGTGTTCATCCAGGTTCAGGTGCAGAAAAAGAGGCTGAAAAAAAAACAACTTTCAAAATAATCAGCCTCCAAATATTTGAACAAGTTCAAGCAACATCATCAGTCAGAGAGTGTGTTTGACTGAAATGTTTTCTGAGGAGAACATTTCTGATCTTAGAATCTCTCAGAATCCCAGTCCGTGTGCGTGGTCTCAGGACTGACCGCTGACCGCTGACCGCTGCTGCTGCTGCTGGACTAAACTCTGAGGTTTCTGGTTTCCATGAACCAACCAGCCAGGTGACATCACTGTGACATCACTGTGACATCACAGAGTTTCTAATCTCCCCACCGTAGCAGGAAGTGATGTCGTAGAACCTTGACTTTGGTTCAGTCCAAAGAGGTGGAGAGCAGACTGGGTGGACAGAGGTGGAGTGACCGCTGCTGCTGCTGCTGCTGCTGCTGCTGCTGCTGGACTAAACTCTGAGGTTTCTGGTTTCCATGAACCAACCAGCCAGGTGACATCACTGTGACATCACTGTGACATCACAGAGTTTCTAATCTCCCCACCGTAGCAGGAAGTGATGTCGTAGAACCTTGACTTTGGTTCAGTCCAAAGAGGTGGAGAGCAGACTGGGTGGACAGAGGTGGAGTAAAACAGGCTGGTCTGATTCACTGTCTGCCCCTCGCATCTTCTTCCATGAGGGGGCGGTGTTCAGGGGAGTCCAGGATTTTGATGAAATTACATAATCCTTGGAAAGATTTGTTCAGTGGTGGAGGTGCGGAAAAAATAATCCCTGCTCGTTCTCTCCTGAGCAGGCGGTTATTTTAAGACACACTCAATCAGATGGAGAGGTGTTTTCTCTGACACACACACACACACACACACACACACACACACACACACACACACACACACACACAGGCTGAATTTACAGACGTCTTCATGAGGAAATATTTTTATGACAAAGTTTGGTGTCATCTGCCAGACTGTAACAGTTTGAGTTTTTCCACTGTCAAATACTTGGTGTGTTTTTGAGTTATTTGATGAACACACACGCACACACACACACACACACACACACACACACACACACACACACACAGTGTGCACGAGTCACAAGGAAAAGAAATAATGTTCAGAAACATGGAGGCAGCCAACGGTTTGTGTTGGACAGTTGATCAGTTCCTGGGTTTGTTGGCGTGAGGTCAGAGGTCAGAGACGTGGGTGGACGTCAGTTCCTGTGACGTTGACAATAAAACACTGAGTTTCTTTCTTTACGTTCGGCTCCGTATTAAAAACTTTGGTAAAAAGTTATTTATTCCCTTCAACTGTGTGGACATCCAGTCAAAGCTTCAGTTTTAATTGTCTGTCATTCCAACCTGCAGGTGGCGCTCTTCTCTAAGGTTGATCACAAAGGTGTGGCGTGTTGTCTTCTTTGTCTTCCTCTGGTAATTACTTGGTTTCAATGGTCTGCGGCAGACATTGGTGTGTGTGTGTGTGTGTGGATGGCGCCCCCTCAGGCTGAAGGGTTAATGACTTTGTTTCCGGCTCAGGTTGAGTGGCTGTGGTTCTCACCTGTCTCAGTGTTGACTCTGACAAAGACATTTGTCTTTGTCCTTGGTGTCAGTTTTGCTTCTATATCAGTCAAGAATGTAAATCTTTGAAGATGGACATGGATGTCTTTGAATCTGTAACAGGAGACAAACTATCGTCTGCACCAGGACCTGCTGTGGCCCAACCACATCTCAGAACCTGGTTTGAAGAAGAGGAGAAATACTTGTCGTCCACCGGAGGACGGTAGAGTTGTAGCAGTGACATCATCAGTCTGAGGTGAGTCACAATGGGTCAAAGCCAAGAGTGAATCCAAACTGAAGGTCTGTGTCCACAACGTGACTCATGAAACATTCCCAGAACCACGGAGGTGGAGGTGAAGACTTGGGGTTTTTCCCACCAACTGCAGCCTGAAGGTGGCGCTGTAACAGGCTGAGGGACAGTGGGTGCATTTCTATCCTGTTGTTCGCTGCAGTAGCAACTGTTTCCAATCAATGAAAATCGTTTCTCTTCAGTGGTTCAGTGACGTTGGACGCCGTCAGAAGACTCTGGACGCATCTTCATGGATGGACGTCAACGTTTCCCATCATGCCTCACTGTCAGTCAGGGATGACGTCATCAGTCTGGACTTTCTTTATTACAGTCATTAAAAGACTTCATTTGAATCAGTATTTACCTCCTGTTGTCCCACAACCCTCCGCCCATGTCCCCGTCCAACTCTCAACACAAATGGGACGTCTCACAGGCTGAAGGTGTGTGTGTGTGTGTGTGTGTTTCCACAACAGGCTGCGTCAGACGTTTCAGCCTTAATTGAGTTAAACATCATAAACAGTGGATGATTGTTGTTATTATCATCAGGCTCCAACGGCTCCACCCACCCACCCTCAAGTATGAAGCCAGGATCAGCTGACAGCACCAGGTGCCCCGCCCACCTCCCACAGAGACCAGCCAACCAGAGGCCAAGTTGAACTGAGCGTTGACTCAGTCGCTCAGTCCAGACCGAGGCAGTGGTGACGAGGTGAGGGTGAGTGAACGTCTGCAAGCTCATTGGTGCAGGCCAGCAGGCCAGACAGGAAGTCCCGCCTTCTGTGTGTGTGTCTGTTATTCACCAGAAAACACGACTCAGCAGTAAATTATGCAGAGTCAGCTGTAGGAACCGACCAATCGGATCTCTACCTGCTCCATTCATGAAGTGATGATTAACACGCAGGTCAGACCTGATGTGGTCAGAAGTGCCCCGCCCCCTTCGCCATCACTGACGGCTCTGAGATCAGACATTGACCACTGGGATTATTATCCTTCCTGTCTGTGAAGAGCTCACACACCATGACAACCAGTGTGTGTGTGTGAGTGTGTGTGTGTGTGTGTGTGTGTGTGTGTGTCTGTGTGTGTGAGTGTGTGTGTGTGTGTGTGTCTGTGTGTGTGTGAGTGTGTGTGTCTGTGTGTGAGTGTGTGTGTGTGTGTGTGAGTGTGTGTCTGTGAGTGTGTGTGTCTGTGTGTGTGTGAGTGTGTGTGTGTGTGTGTGAGTGTGTGTCTGTGTGTGTGAGTGTGTGTGTGTGTGTGTGTGTGTCTGTGTCTGTGTGTGTGTGAGTGTGTGTGTGTGTGTGTGTGTCTCTGTGTGTGTGAGTGTGTGTGTCTGTGTGTGTGTGAGTGTGTGTGTGTGTGAGTGTGAGTGTGTGTGTGGTCTGTGAGTCATTTCTCTTTGTGTTTCTCTCTCTATTTGCGGTGAACAGTTGTTAAACTCAAAGGAATTGTTCACATTTTTCCCAACTGAGGTTGTATTTAGTTACTGACACATAGTTGGCCGTGTCTGTGCTGTGAGCGCCCCCTGTACTGAGGATCTCCACCAAAACTCTTACAGGAACATCTCAGTTTGGGAACAAAACACAGCAGTAACTTCTTCTTCTTCTTCTTCTTCATGAATGATTTACTGAGGAATTCTCTGATGTGAGAACTTTACTGTCATCAGGTCTGACGTGAAGATCAGGGGTCAGAAGGACAGAATTACCAGTGAAGGAGGATTAGATCAGACGTCCAAAAACCTCTGCTGCTGCAGAAGAACAACAACAACTTCTGTCTCCGTCTCCTCCTAAAATGTTCTCAGCGAAGGTTCGATGGCTGCTGTGTCAGGAATATTTCACTAATCCAAACAAAGCCAGTTTGAGCAGGAGCCACTGCTGGAACAGGAAGACGGAGTGGAACGATGAAGGATGAAGATCAGCGGATCAATCCTGACTCTGGCTGAAGGATCAGGACGAGTGGAGTCGACTCAGAGACTCCACCCGGGGCGCACAGATCTGTGACGGAGTAAAAAAAGACGAGACAAACAACAACCCCAGAGGAACAAGTTAGTCGACACTTTGGCCTGAAGGTGTCGCTGCAGCAGTGCGTGGTTCCTCGCTAATTCTACCTTTGTTATCGAACTCTTGTTGCCCCCCACCCCCCACCCTCCGTTTGTCAGGATGAGGTGTGGCGGCGTCTGGCCTCCTCGTTACGACCGCAGCGAGACTGGTTTAGTCAAACGTGCTGTAGACGCAGCGCCTGAGGACGCGTCCACGATGACACGACAAACCACAGGAGCGATTACAATCAAAACCCTGGTGTCATTAACGTGCGCTGTCGTCTCATTACACACATCGGAGACACGACGGCTGTAGGTTAGAGGACGATCTGCAAGGTCAGGACACCAGCTCCTCCTTCAAGGTTCAGCAAATAATAAAAGAAATAGAAGAACCTCAGCTCTGATGAATCAGACGGAGCGCTTTCAGAGGAGGAGTCGTCTCATGACGTCTGCAGCAGCAGCAGCAGCGGTGAAGCTTTGATCACACGAATATTAAATGTATCAAAATCCACATTTATGTGTTTTTTTTTCAAAGATGTCAAACTGTTAACCCTTTCCTTCATCAGCTGACTCTCAGATTATAATCTGTTGTTCTGGTTCAGTTGTCGAATCAAAGAAATATAAGTCAGCGTCAAACTTCTCCTCCACTCAATGGTCTCTGTCTCCTGGTCCATTCACCCGTTTAAGGAACAATTTTATCAAACGTTTCTTAACTATTTAGCTTCGATTCCATTTCCTCTGTGATCAAGAAGAATCCAGATTAAAGACAAAATGGAAATAAATAAATAAATAAATAACTGAAGCCCAAAGATAAAGGTTTGAATAAGTTAGAAATATTAACAACAAAATCGACCAGACTTTATATCACAAGTGAATTGTGGGTAAAATCCCATGATTTGAAGCTCCGTGTTGAGCAGAAACATCTTGTAATGAAGCAGTGAAGGTCCGTAAATGTAAAGAAAACTAATTATTGTGAGACCAGTGAAACAGCAGCACAGAAGCCAAACATCAACCTCCACCTTCACGGGTGGAGAATAAACTCCAGTGGAAACGATCAGAGGGAAAACAAACACGGAAAACATCGACTCCATGTCTGAGTTTTTCTTCTTGTCTCTGTTTTATTTCAAACTCCTGCGACGTGTGTGCGTGTGTGTGTGTGTGTGTGTGTGTGTGTGTGTGTGTGTGTGAGTGACCCCTCCACCCTGGTGAACAGGAAGGAGTTTCCCAGCCTGGACACCAACTGCTACAACAGCGCTCCGTGACATCACCAAACGTGACGTCCAACTGAGTCGCTGCTAAAACCGTGGGCAGCGTCAACCACGGGCCTGTGACCAACGCCACGTCTAAAATATCCACTGTTCCACATTCCAGCCCGAAAATATCCCACCACTGGCCACAGGGAGCTACGACCGACAAGTTTGACCCTTAAACTTCTCTTACGCATCGTTTGACCTCGAGGAAACACTGAAGAAACACTCGTCGCTTCATTTATATTTGGACTCAAATACATTTAAATAGAATTTCTCCTCCGGGGGCTGACGCAGCAGCAGCAGCAGCGTCAGCCAATCAGAGCCTGGGAACAGGAGACGCAAGAAGAAGGTGGAAAGAAAACACAACGGATCTGAAAATGATGGACAACCATTGTCTCTGTCTTCTCAGCGTCTTCTTTCTTCAAACTCAGAGCTGGAAAAAGAAAGAAGCCACGAAGAAGAATCCTGTCACTAAACTGTCGACTTTGAATTGACTGTAAAAGTGCAGCAGGTAAAAGCAGGCTGGAGGGTGGAGGTTGGAGGGTGGAGGTTGGAGGGTGGAGGTTGGAGGGTGGAGGGTGGAGGGTGGAGGGTGGAGGTTGGAGGTTGGAGGGTGGAAGTTGGAGGGTGGAAGTTGGAGGTTGGAGGGTGGAGGCTGGAGGCTGGAGGCTGAAGATTGGAGGTTGGAGGTTGGAGGGTGGAGGCTCAAGGTTGGAGGTTGGAGGTTGGAGGTTGGAGGCTGAAGATTGGAGGTTGGAGGTTGGAGGCTGGAGGGTGGAGGTTGGACGCTGGAGGCTGAAGATTGGAGGTTGGAGGGTGGAGGGTGGAGGCTCAAGGTTGGAGGTTGGAGGTTGGAGGCTGAAGATTGGAGGGTGGAGGTTGGAGGCTGGAGGCTGAAGATTGGAGGGTGGAGGTTGGAGGTTGGAGGCTGGAGGCTGAAGATTGGAGGTTGGAGGTTGGAGGCTGGAGGGTGGAGGCTGGACGCTGGAGGCTGAAGATTGGAGGTTGGAGGTTGGAGGGTGGAGGCTCAAGGTTGGACAACACCCTCTGCTGGCCACAGCAGCAGTGTGAGAGAGTGTGACGGGGGACTCACTTCAGGGCGTTCTGTGTGTCCTGCTTCAGCTCACTGAAGAAAGCGATCTTAAACTGGTGTCTGACGAAGAGCAGCTGGAAACAGACAGACAGAAACTCCGGTCAGCGTCACTGACCTCCTGTCACCAAGCACCGCCTCCACGGCTGATGAACCAACCTGGTGCGTGGTTTTGTTGAGGAACTCCTTGTGTGACTTGACGCGGCGGATCTCGGTGTAGTAGTACGTCTGAGCGTGTTCATAGAAGGCGTTCTCCAACCTGGGGGGCGGGGTTCAGTCAACATGTCAGTACAGTGGTTCTTCAGGATCCCAGCTACTCCATACACCGGTCGACAACTAGATTACTACGGAGATTTTCTTTCGGGTAGGAAGAAACATCAGGTTCAGGCAGAAGTTTGTCAAATAAAAAAAAATGTGTGTACACGCAATGAATGTGAACGCAGTTTTGCATCTCGACAACGACATAACTATTTTATATTAGCAATATATTTGTTTATACTGTATATCTCTGTTCTAGATGTTTAGAAGGTAAGAAATTTTATTTTGATTCATTCATTGTTTCTGTCCGTTAATAAATGTGGAATGGAGGTAGAAGCGGACGGACTGAGGAGGGCTGCTGTGGAACGACCTGCACTGAGATACTGAAGGACCACTGGACTGGACATATCCAGAATGATGGACCTGATAATGTAGCCAACCAGGTGGTCCGTGTGGGGCAGCACAAAGAGACTCTTCCCGGAGAGGTCGCAGGAGTTACACAGAGCAGCTGCTCTCTCCGAGGCCACCAGGTCCCCCCCTGCACACACACACACACACACACACACACTCACACACACTCACACACACACACACACTCACACACACACTGACACACACACTCACACACACTCACTCACACACACACTGACAGCAGCTACAGTCTAACATGTGGTCGTGTCTGTGTCTCTGTGTGAGACCACAGGGTGTGAAGAGACACGTTTGTCAGTTTAACATCTGACTCTTGAACATTTCACGGTGGCTGCTGACTCTGGGGGTGGAGGTGGAGGTGGGGGTGGGGGTGGAGGTGGGGGCCAGTACTCAGCCTTCATCTGGATCGACTGTCACCTGTGTCTCCTCCTCCACCAATCACAGGAAGCTCCATATGAAAGTTGAAGTTGAAGTTGGAGATTCCAGTGTGGACCTTCATCAGTTCAGTCTCCTCATCATCACAGTCAGATGATTCCAGCCTGGAGTTGGAATCATCTGCTTCAGGGACAATGTCTCTGTGACTGGACCCATCAACCAATGCCTGGTTGGTAGCTGTGCTGCTGGTCAACCCGATATCCCACCGTGGAGAAGATCTTGACTCATCTTGAAGTATCTCCACCCTGATCATCCAACTACAGGGACTTGTAGCTCCACAGAGCGCACTTCTCCTGAAGGACAGTTGGTGTCCTTCATGGACCTTCACAGAGCAGTTGTCATATTTAGAAGCTCGTTCCTCCTCGTTGTCCCACATGGGGACAGGACAGTGTTTATGGACGTGAGTCTGTCTTTAATGAAGCTCCAGGTCTGGACGACAGCAGCAGCAGCAGCAGCAGCAGCAGCAGCAGCAGCAGCAGCAGTGACTCATGGAAACAGAGAGCATGATGGGAAAAGTAACAAAGAGCAGAGAATTCACAATAGAAAATCGAGGGAAAAATGCTGAGAAAACTCACAACAGATGGAGGCTGTAATCAATACAGTGGAGTCGTCTCCATCAGCTCCGCCTGCAGGGAGTGGAAGCATCTCTGGAAAACCAGAGAGCGCCACTTACAGGCTGACTCTCCTCCTGTGGACGGGTCACGGGGGGAGGAAGGGAGGGGTGGAGGCTGGAGGGCAACAGCACAAACATCTTGGTCTCCATCCAAATCATTTGACCTTCAGGGCTGAAGAACAGTCCATCACTGAGAGTCAACTCCAGGTCCTGGACGAGGAGTTTCCACATTTGTGTCATTTGTGTCGTTGCGTAACTGGAGTTGGTCTGAGGGTGGAGTCGTTGACGTTCTCACCTTCTCCACCGTCATGATCTTTATGTTTAGGTTCATTATTGAATTCTCGAAGAAGGGAATTAGAAGAAGACACAGAAGTAAAGAATCAGGGCTGAAGCAGAGATGGAAGTTCACACTGAAGTTCACACTGAAGCCATCAGCAGAGCCACAGTCAGTCCGTCTACACCCACCCAACACCTGGTCCACCCAGGTCCACCTAACAGACGGACCTGGAACCTGGAGCCTCTCTCCTCGCTCCTCGCTCCTGTTACTCCACCCTGACTGGAAGATCTGAAGAAGAAGCCTCTGGAAATAATCCAAGACTTGTTAGGGATTAACGACAGGACCGTCTTTGGGTGGAGGAGGCGTTTAAGGGCAGGACAGACGTCCAATCAATGGCGTTTAAAGGTTTTATGATTCAAAGTCCTCCTCCAACCCCTCGCTCAGGAGAAATGACCTGACGTTGTTGGTCGGCTGAATGCTTTGTGTGGTTTGGTCTAAAGAGGGCGCTCCTACTTCTCCCGCTCTGAGCCCTAACTGCCTCTGACAGTTTCAGGGACGTTTCCATGTTTCGGGTGGAGTTATTTTCAGAAAACATCATTTTCATGGTGTTAGAACTAATGTGCAGCGTTGAATCATTTCATCGAGACTTTGAGAGAAGTTCCATAACAGAGACCCAGCGTTTTCCAGTCAGCAATCAGCAGCCAGAGACAAGGAGGAGGAGGTGGAGGAGGAGGTGGAGGAGGAAGGAGGGCGCAGGGCAGAGCGGCCAGTGCTCCATGTTTGAAATAAATGAGAAAGTCATTTATCACAATCTGGTTATAGTTTCATTCTTAATCTGAAGCTCGTCCTCCAGGACATGACACTGTCCTTCAGCACCAACCATGGAATCTTCAGTCTTTCTTTCTACTGGGATCATGTCTCACTGTCCAAGATCCTACGGGGAGGAACCCTGACCATCTGACTCCATCTGACTCCATCTTCTAATGAAGACCCTCAGAGCCCAGAAGAGACACAAAACAAAAAGACGGACAGACGTGGACCTTCTGGAGCTTCAGTGTTGAGTCACAGGAGACTGATTGGATCCAGGTGTTCAGGTGAGTCCAGTTCCACAGCCAATCAGGGGACAGGATTTCTGAGGGAGACCAGAGCTGGTTCTCAAGAGTCCACAATCCAAGTCAACACGTCCACGTCCTCTCACTCAATCTGTGTCTTGGTCTAACATTCACACCTCAGCACCATCACCACCGCCTCAGCACCATCGCCACCACCTCAGCACCTCCTCCTCCTCCTCCCAGTAGCCGCCTGCCGCGGTTTTGTGGAGGTCGACTCATTTAGTGTTTTACAAACTTCTTTAAATGGCTGTGAGCCTGGACGCTTTTCCGCAGCGCGACCAAACCCGCCCATGGAGGCGACAGCTTCGCCCTGCAGCCTGTAACCACAACACCACAACACTGACTCACCCTGGAGCTTCTAACATGGAGCCCACTCCATCTGAGAGGCTGTAAATGTGATTAAAAACAACACTCTGACATGTTGTACTCACTCCATTATGGCGCAGACGGGATGTGGAGATGCCAGTAAAAAAGTGCAGCTGAAAGAGTCGAGAAACCACTGAAATTTGCATAAAACTTCCAGGGTTGGTTTCCCTGGAAAAAAAGGGAAACTTTTATCATTTTCTCCTTCAGTCCTCGACATCAGTCCCACGTCTTGGACTGGGACGGTCCAAGACGTGGGACGCAGCCCAACCAAAGCACCTTTACTTCAACAAACAACACAGTTGTAGAAGGTCAGAAGGACTGGCACCGTCTTTGACACAGTCAGGAGTGGCAGAAAAGTATGTGAGCTACAGGACTGGGATGTAGAAGGCCAGAGGGACGGGGGCTGAAAGTGCTGTGGGTTCCAGGTAGGGCTGGGCTCAGTGCTGAGCCACTCCCACACGGGCCAGGACTGTACAGGTGGAAGAAAGCTGTGGAGTGGAGTCCACGGAATGGATTAGAAGTCAAGTCATGAAATTAATCTCAATCTAAAATGACATTTTCATCCACCTTTAAAGTTGATGTTTCCATCTCCTTCTACATGACAAGGGTCTCCTTTAGGTGTATCACTGCCCCCTAGGGGTCAGCTGTGCTTGGACGTTGTGTGTGTGCGAGGGGGGGTCAGTAGCGTTGACCAGTCCTGCTGATTGTGTTTGTGTTTGTCTCCACACACAGACTCCTGTGATCACTGCCCCCTAGGGGTCAGCTGTGCTTGGACGTTGTGTGTGCGAGGGGGGGTCAGTAGCGTTGACCAGTCCTGCTGATTGTGTTTGTGTTTGTCTCCACACACAGACTCCTGTGGCTGTTGAATGAACCCCCCCCCCCCCCCCCCCCCCCCCCACATCTAGATGTGTATAAGAGCACACACACACACACATGTCCAGACCACAGTGTCAAACACACACACACACACACACACACACACACACACACACACACACTTCTGCTCATATTTGGCCCTGATCCAGGACTCGCGCTCCTCCTGTCTCTTATACACATCTAGATGTGTATAAGAGACAGCAACACAGTTGTAGAAGGTCAGAAGGACTGGCACCGTCTTTGACACAGTCAGGAGTGGCAGAAAAGTATGTGAGCTACAGGACTGGGATGTAGAAGGCCAGAGGGACGGGGGCTGAAAGTGCTGTGGGTTCCAGGTAGGGCTGGGCTCAGTGCTGAGCCACTCCCACACGGGCCAGGACTGTACAGGTGGAAGAAAGCTGTGGAGTGGAGTCCATGGAATGGATTAGAAGTCAAGTCATGAAATTAATCTCAATCTAAAATGACATTTTCATCCACCTTTAAAGTTGATGTTTCCATCTCCTTCTACATGACAAGGGTCTCCTTTAGGTGTATCACTGCCCCCTAGGGGTCAGCTGTGCTTGGACGTTGTGTGTGCGAGGGGGGGTCAGTAGCGTTGACCAGTCCTGCTGATTGTGTTTGTGTTTGTCTCCACACACAGACTCCTGTGGCTGTTGAATGAACCCCCACCCCCCACCCCCCTCCACCCCAGCCAGCACACACACACACACGCCCAGACCAGTGTCAAACACACACACACACACAAACACACACACACACACACACACACACACACACACACACACACACACACACACACACACACACACACACACACACACACACACACAGTCACCTGCAGTGAAATCTTCATTTTTCCAAGATAAAATTTCACGTTTGAACCACAGGGTGAAGAACCGACTGTAGTTTATCAGCTGTAGTTGTAGTTGGATGAAGGTCACACATCAAATATATTCATCAATATATACTGTGTATATATATATATATATATATATATATATATATACACAAGTGCTCTTAAACCTATAGTGTGTCAATACTAACAAGAGCTGTAGAAAGTCTTCAGGTTCTGACCCAGTTCTGACCCAGTTCTGACCCAGGTCTGACCCACAGCAGTCAGGCACCTGCCACAGCTACACAACACACACACACACACACTCCACCTCTGTCTCCTGTCCTCTGTCTCTGACGTGTCCCTTCCCCTCAGCTGACTCTTCGTTCCTTCATCGTTAACGTAAACAGGTGTTTGTAGCTTTGACTGAATCACAATCGACCACAGAAACATTTATTGACAGTTGGACACAGTTCAATGACGTCCGGTCCAGTTGCTCCGACACTAAACTACATTCAATTCTGGGCGTAAGAATCAAGTAGGACTTGACCTGGATTTGACGTCACGCGGTGAGACGGTCCACGTCTTTGTCCTGGTGTTGAAGAAAAGCTTTATCTGACAAACATTTCACAACTTCACACAATTGAAGGAATTCCATCTGTGTCAGTGGAGCTCAGAACATCAGCAGCTGAAACCATGTCAACTCTCAACGTGTTTCCTCAAGTCATTTGAAGGAATTTAACCGATTGTAATTTGAAGTGCTTCTCCGTGGAGCGACCTGTGGACCACAGACATCAGCTTTTATTCAAGTGTCGGAGAAGGAGAACGTGCAGCAGCTCCTTCCTCAGATAAGTAGTTTCCACAGCAGACTGAAGGACTGCAGACTCCGTGTCTGTCCGTGTGTGTGTTCACGGCATCATTAGACTCAGCCTTGAGATGTTGCCACAGCTCTGGTCTGCATTATTGTGGAGCAGGAGATCAAGGTGGCTTTAATGCACAGTGACGTTGAAGGAGCTCAGAACATCAGCTCATTACCTTCCTGCTCAGTTAAACTTCACATCTGCCCCATTAATAACTTAGAGAGAAATAAAAACCAGGATTCATCTTCACAACGCCCCCTCCAGGCAGAAGTGTGTCAGAGCCCTGACCTTTTCTCTGCGGGTGGTCGAGAGACGCGCACGCTCCCTCCAGGTGGCGCCGACGCCAGCACGGCCATCAGAGGCCAGTTTGGAGGATGACGAGAAATTCAGAGGCGTCTTCTCTCAGACACTGGACTGTGACCTCAGCGTGGGAAACTCTGACGGTGTGACCGGGTTGGGGGACAGAGGTGAGGGTGGAGTCAGCGAGGGGGGAGATTCAATCAACAGGTTCAACTACGCTGTCAAGACTGGGGGGCCGGGGGGGGCGGGGTTTGGTCAAAAGAGCCAACCCGGAGCTAAAATAAAGGACTGGAAGAAGGCCTTTGATCCCAAAGATAAGAGAGGGACTTCAAAGAAACATTCAGAGAGGTGGAGCGGGCGTAGCTCCTAAACATGTGACGGGTCGTTTTGGAGCGGTGTGACTCAGCCGGCGCAGGAGAACGAGGTGCATCATGGAACCAATGTGTCAAAGTTGACGTCACCTGACTGGAGTGTCTCCACCCACTGGAGTGGCTGCCACCACCACCACCACCACCGGCACCACCCACGGCCATCTCAGCATCTCCGCTGAGGCACACGCGCGACAAAAACACAAATCGGGATCGTCATCCGCTCGGATGGAAACGACGCGGAGACGCGATGATGTCAGCGCTGATAGAGATCACACTCCTCCCTGTCTTCAATACACACACTGTAGTCTGTCCACTTGTGATCCTGACGTAGACACTCCCCCGCTCCCACGCCCTGTCCAATCACAGAGTTGGACTAAAGTTAACCAGCTGCCTGGAGGTGTTTGTGGAAACGTCTCCAACCCAGGTCCTCACAAAGATGGGGAGACAGGCACAGTCACAAATCGTCCGACATCCACGTTGAGTGTCGTCGATTTAACGAATAAAAACCTTCTGGAAACAACGACAAAGTCATTTAGTGAAATGATGTCATGGAGTCACATGACTGACCCCAGGAAGGTCAGTGGGAGCTGGAAAGACGTGGTCCACGGACAATAATCTGGGTTCAAGTCCAGGCGGTCCAAGATTGCCAGCACAGACGAGGACAGGACAACAGCCGGAGCGCCAGCTCTCCTCCGCCCGCGTGGGCGTCGTCTCCAGGACCTCCAGAGAAGGCGCCGGTGCCTCCACCTGGCAGATTTCCCAGCAGCCCCGCCCTCTGGAATATGCGTGTTTGACAGACTCCTCTGAGGAGTTTAACTCAAACGTCATGTTGACTTCTCTGGATCTGGGTCCTCACCACACAAAGCCAAACTCTCCTCTGAGTCTATGTCAGAAATCTGCTGCTGAAGGTCCACTGAACCACCGTGGTAGCGGAGAAGGAAGCTTTCCAGGACTGGATTTCAAGTTGTGGACATCAGCGCTACACTCTTCCCTAATCAACACATGTCCCTTGGTGAACTTTGGACAATTGTTGGTTCAAATCCCCGTGTTCCTGTCAGGCGTCACGCCCGCCCGACTCCACGGCGTGGAGCGTTAACTGTGACTGAACCGTTCACGTCAGAACTTGACGAGTGGTTTTCGAGCACAAGGTGAAACGTCACCACTTTGACCAAGAACCACTACCACCGTCCAACGCTCTCAAACTTCCCCAACTCTCTGTTGTAATCAAACTCCTTCTGCTTGCGCAGTTTTCCAAAGGTTCTTGACAAAAATCCGCGAATCCTCTGCAGTAAACGCCTTTTGTTTTTAACCTTAACCACAGGTGAATTTGTGCCCGTTCTCCTGTCGGAGTAGGCTACTGGTTGCTTACTTCTGTCTACACCGTCATATCGAGTTGATGAACCTTTGTCGATTTCTGTAAATCTGGGGAGTTTTAAGCTGCTGCATTTCTCTGCCGCGAAGCTGGACGAAGGATCGCTGTGACTGAAGGAGGGATCGCTGGGAAAGTTCCTGGTGGTGAGGAAGGGATGTTTGAGGGCTTCGCTGGGCGTCACTCTTTTGTTGGGATCCAGTTGCAGCATCTCTTTGAGGAGGCTGACGAAAGCCTGCGTGTCCTCGAAGTCGGCAGTGTTGGGACGGGTCAACGTGATGTCGTCCAGACTGGAAAACCTTTTCCTCGTATGTTGTTTGCGCTCCTTGCACGTGCACGGATCGGACAGCTTCCAGCAATTCCCCTCTTTGTAAAAAATATTTGTTGTGCAGATTCCCGACTCCAGCATGTGGCTCTCAAGCGGACCGAGCGTCTGGATGATCTCCTGCGTGATCTGATGGTCACAAGCGCCTCGTGAGAACAGGTGAGAGCGCAGGTAGATGAAGGCCAGGATGCAGCCCAGCGACCACATGTCCACGGCTTCGTTCAGGTGGAGACCCAGCGTGACCTCGGGAGCCCGGTAGTTGTGGGCCTGAATCTTGTTGCCGTGGGGCAGACCCGAGACGTGTGTCGCCAGACCGAAATCGATCAGTTTCACCTTCATGGGCTGCAGCTTGTGGTCGATGAACATGATGTTGTCGGGCTTCAGGTCTGAATGGGCTACACTGATGCTCTTGAGGGCGTCCAGGGCTTCGAGCATCTGCTGCGCGATGGACTGGATCTCAGACAGATGCAGTTGTCTGTAGTACCTGGTCATGAATTGACTGATCGTTATGTCCAACATCTCGAACTCCAGCAACACCTCCCCGTTGTGCATGCGATGTCGGTTCAGTTTGACCATGTTCTCGTTGCCGTGGCCACATTTCTTCAGACTGTTGAGGATCTTCACCTCTCTCTTTCCCATCCAGGCGTATTCCTTCTGGATGATCTTCACTGCCACCACCTCCTTGGTGTCCTGACGGATGCACTTGTGCACAACGCCAAAGGAGCCTTTTCCCAGCTCATTCATCAAGGTGTAGTCGCCGTATTGAACGTGTGCCTCAGAAGATTCTTCCCTGCAAGAGCTTCCTTCTCTGTGTGCCGCGCTCATCTGTCTCGGTTTCCAAATCGGTCTGGGGCAGAAGACAAGCTGGGCATAATCTCAGAGTTGGACGTCTGTCTCTCTGGGTTGTGAGCGAAGGCAGTTGGGGTTCCATGACGTAGCGCCGATGTTCTGAAGGGAGCTCATTCTTCCAGGACCTTCTCCTCTGTGGTCGTCATGTTCCCGTCTCGTCCTGTCATCTCATCTGCTTTGATCAGCCTCTTGGCTTTGATGGTCATAAACAGTCGGATGAGAGTCCGTTGCTCCGGATGGACTGTGTCCATGAAGACATAGGTCCAAACCCTCTTCACATCAACTTCCACTGGTGCGTGCAGTGGATGTTGGGAGACATTTGCGTCCCCACTTTTATCCTCTCTCCCGTCCTCCCCCCAAGCTCTGATGG
Source organism: Paraplagusia blochii (assembly GCA_016785265.1). Taxonomy (NCBI): domain Eukaryota; kingdom Metazoa; phylum Chordata; class Actinopteri; order Pleuronectiformes; family Cynoglossidae; genus Paraplagusia; species Paraplagusia blochii. Next base: position 14,159 of record JAFBJS010055156.1, on the reverse strand, counting down.
TTTCCTCATCATTTCTCCAAACAGAGATGGACGTCTTGAGCTCCTGAGTGTTTTGTCTTCTCAGTGACGCAGCAGCAGCAGCAGACGTTAATACGAGCTTCATGTCTGAGATCATTGGTTGTTTTTTTTTTTTTACTCTGCAACATAGAAGGAAAATAAACATCGTGGGTTTTCACAAAAACTGACCCATCATTGAGTTACGGTTGGACCACAGAACAACTGACCCAGAAAGTCATAAAGTGACAGATTATTAAAATAGAAACAGTGAAAAATATCAACAAACGCCCCCCAGTGGTCCTCTGATGTCACACATCACCCCACCCTGGGGTTAGGGGACTGTAGAAAAGTCAACAGTTGCAGCCAAGACTCTCTGTTGTCAGCGAGTGTCTCCAAATCAGTCGAACCCGAGCTCCTCCTCGTCCCCATCACCTCCTAGACCCTCACACCGGCTGAGGAACGACTCCCAAAAAAGGGAAAAAGGAAGAAAGCTCAGGGTGAAAGACAGTGGAGGAGATCCTCACCCAGGACGGACATGTGGGGACAGCAAGGAGACATTCTGTCAGCAGGTGCATTGTCCTGGACTCAAAAGTCAATTTCTTGAGCCTTGGAATCGCCAGCTCTTCACTCCAAAACCAATTGGACTGAGGTTTAAAAGCGCTCCGAAAGGAGAGACAACAATTGTCTTTGACCGTCTTCATCAGTGCCTCCCTCCCACTGGAACCCAACCAGAGGACAGACTTGACCAGGAGAGACACAGACGGGGACACAGACGGAGACACAGACGGAGACACAGACGGGGACACAGACGGGGACACAGACGGAGACACAGATGGGGACACAGACGGGGACACAGACGGAGACACAGACGGAGACACAGACGGGGACACAGACGGGGACACATGTTTTCATTCATCTGCAAATGAATCTCAGGGCAGAAAAAAGGAAAGAAAAAGTGAAACTAACAGAAGTGTTGGACGTTGATCATTTCATCCTGGACTGGACTGTGTGAGACATCAGTAACACACAGTTCATCAGCAAATGACTCTCTGTCTCCACCGGTGGTGACTGACTGAACTGCGTTAACACACACACGTCTCTCAACTGCCTTTATATTAAACACAAATTGTTACAAACTGTGAAATGACAACAGGAGGAGGAGGAGGAGGAGGAGGAGTAGGAGGAGGAGGAGCAGCAGCGTGCGCTGGCAGACGCTCTGGCTCAGTGGGTAAAACCTTGGCTCGCTGCGAGGGCTGTGACGTGAGCCGGAGCAGAGTGTCTTTCTGCTCTGGTATCATAACAAGTGAAGTTGTTGGAGGTTGGAGGTTGGAGCACCACCACAGACATCATTATCCCACTGCTTCTTCTCTGGGCCTGACTGTTGGATGAAGATCCTCACACTTGTACAAACTGGGACAAACATCTCTGGATCACAGACACAAACTCATATAAACTGGTATCTTCTCAGCTCTGGTTCTGGCTCCACGTCCTGACGTAACTGATCCAAAAACCCATCCACCTTCAAGCTCCACCTTCTACAGTCAAAACCTGAATGACTTTGTGTGTGTGTGTGTGTGTGTCGGCCCCATCCACCCCATCCATGGTCCTGTTCCCTGTGAAGGTCCGGTTGTTTCTGGACCACTGTGTGAATGTAACGTGTTTTGCTGCAGACGTGGTGAAGGTTTGAAGCTCCGTGTCTGGAGGGACCACATCACATCTGGCCCAAAGTTGTCCGATGTCCGTACCTGTAACACCAGTACCTGCAGACTCCTCCTCCTCCTCCTCCAGAAGCCGCGCTCTCATCACCACCGGGACTGGAACTGGTGACTTTTCCTCTGGTTCTGCTCAACCCGCCCCCTGGTCTGGACCTCGGCCCCCCGCCCCCCGGCGAGCCTGCGGACGATGCCCCGTGACATCACTGATGCCACACAAACACATGTGTTTGGAGTGGAATCCCGACTCCGTCAGTGAACCTGCCGCCTCCACCCGTCCCCCTGTTTACAGCCAGCTCCGACCCAACGCCGACTCAGAACCACGGCCTTTTGTTGCTGTGTTCGTTGGCAGCTGCAGCAGCCATTTGTGGCGAGGCCTGAGGTTTGGAAGCAGAAACAGAGTCTGGTCGTCTGCGCTGCCGCAGACCGGGGCTTCCCCCTTCTCTCCCACCCCACCACCGGGGGCAGAATGCTGGTGGATGCCACAAGCTGGAGTGAAGGCTGGAAAAAATTGAGAGAGTGCTGAGATGTTTGGACACGGCTGGACCTGAAGGAGGGAAAATGGATTTAAAGGGAAAAAAGTTTCGTCAATGACAGAAGTTGATGTCAACGTTGACCTGCGGTGACCAGACGCCGCCTCAGGTCACATGGTCACGTCCGTCCAGAAGCTTCCTCCAACCTTTCCATCTCCTCGACGGAAAGGCACGACGACGGCTCCTCGTCGGTCTGGAGTGAACGCCGCGAAGACGAAATTCTCCACATGACACGTTTACTGTCCTGTTTTACAGTTCGCACGCCGTCATGCCAGACAGACCCGCGGGCGTCGAGCAAATTTATATCCATCAGGAGTCGCCCAAAAAAAAAGGCTGTAGTTTTGTAATGTTTTCAATTCTTCCAACATTAGGTGAAGCTCAGTGATGGAGCTGGACCTCATAAAACCCTCAAGGTCAGTAAATAACAAACGCCCGTGCGCTGATGAGTGAAGCTCATTCCTGGATAATGTGTGTGTGGAGGCCTCACACTGAAGATCTGCTCATAAATCCCACAAATGTGTTCCTGCCTCAACATCCAACAAACACAGCAGCAGCAGCAGCAACGTGAAGTCACGTGTTTCCAGGGGAGAACCTTCTCACCCGTCCAAAACACTGCCGTTCCAACCCTGTCCCCTGTCCCCATGTCCCTCTGTCCCCCCCTGTTTACAACCACCCCTCATTTTCTGGGGCTTCGCTGCAGCCAAGGCCAAGTTTGACTCAAACTGTTCCTGAATCTGCACTGAGGGCTGGAGTGGAGGTGGAAACATCTGAACCATCAGACTTTGGTGGAGCCACGGAGGAGGATCTGCTGCTGAGTCCTGTTGTTGTTGTTGTTGTTGTTGTTGTTGTTGTTGTTGTTGTCTCTTCTTCTCTCTAACC
>JAFBJS010055155.1:318319-465988 GCA_016785265.1 Paraplagusia blochii | reverse complement strand
GTTCAGAGGAGGGACAGTGGATACATTGGTAGAAGAATGATCCTAGAGATGGAGCTACCAGGTAGGAGACAAAGAGGAGATTGATGGATGCAGTGAGGGAGGACATTGAGGTAGTTGGAGTCAGAGTAGAAGATACAGGGGGAGATGGAAAACGTTGATTTGTGGAAACCCTTGGACAAGCCAAACCCTTGGACAAGCCAAAAGGAAAGGAAGAAATAGCCCTTTGCAATTTTACCAATAGATATAAAGTGAAAAGCTAAAGTATTTTGATCTTTATTGCATGAATTTAGTGCATGTCTGGTGAGAGACGCTGCAGCACCGGGGAGCGTCTCTGTTGGATGGGAGAGTGGTGGGGTTGGGGAGGAACTGGAGAGTGGCGCTGGGAAATAGGAGAGTGGCGCTGAGAGACCGGAGAGTGACGCTGGTGCTGGATAGGAGAGTGACGCTGGACTGAGGAAACAAAGAGCAGGAACAAGTGGGTCAGACCAGTTAACACCCATGGACAGGCAGTAAGAATAAAAAGATTTGCTGAAATTTTTCATTAGTCTTGACAACATAAAGAGAGTCAGCTAAGGTGAAGGGAAAGGTTTACAGGACAGTTGTGAGACCAGCCATGATGGACGGATTAGAGACACTAGGAATAGACAGAAGACACAGCTGGAGGTAGAGGAGTTAAAGATGCTGAGGTTCTCTTTAGGAGAGACAAGGATGGACAGGATCAGGAATGAGGTGATTAGAGGGACAACACAGAGAGAGACAGATTGAGATGGTTTGGACATGTTCAGAGGAGGGACAGTGGATACATTGGTAGAAGAATGATCCTAGAGATGGAGCTACCAGGTAGGAGACAAAGAGGAGATTGATGGATGCAGTGAGGGAGGACATTGAGGTAGTTGGAGTCAGAGTAGAAGATACAGGGGGAGATGGAAAGCGTTGATTTGTGGAAACCCTTGGACAAGCCAAAAGGAAAGGAAGAAATAGCCCTTTGCAATTTTACCAATAGATATAAAGTGAAAAGCTAAAGTATTTTGATCTTTATTGCATGAATTTAGTTTGCTCTTTCTTAGTTCACGCATATCCTCCAACTCTCTGTTCCTCATAGTCCCCTGTGTCAAATTTAAGGACCCATTGTTGTCTTGGAGTGAAAATATCTGCCCACAGCTCAGCCAGAAATTACCAAAAAAAAATTAGCAAAGTAGTTCAAAATCTTAAAATTCACAAAAAGAACCCTGAGCAGAGGATATGTTTTCAATATTGCCAACATTTTGATTAACCTACAGTGAAATTATACAAGAACTGAGAATAAAAAAGGAATAAACGAGGATTAATTAAAGTTAAATGTTAAATAAAATCCAAACAATGTGTGAAAGATGTGTTTAAGAAGAAATTTTGCAAATGCAATGAAATACAGATGACCAAAATTGTCTGTTGACATTCATGTGTTTTAGCAAACTTTGCTGGTTTGTAAAAGTTTATCTGAGGTAGAAGTTTAAAGAGCGTTGTCCGCAGAAGTGCATTTTTATATATTTCCTGTAATTACAAGATGTGTTGATGAGTCAATCGCCTTTGCCACTTCAGCTCCACTTCCCATATTGAAGAGGAAACATCATTCATGGCTGGTTGGTGAAGGTGTCAAAGAGGAGGGGCTGTTAGTTACACAGAAACTGCTGCTCAGCCTCTTCATGAGCAGGAAATGCTTAAATAAGACCATCCACTGCACGTTTACCCTTATAGTTCAGGACCCAGCACTGCCCTTATCTTCTCATTAAATCTGATTGAAATAAATGTTGTACATGTGGTCCAACCCCTGCTGGCCTTTTCTTGTAAGGTGCAGAACTCAGGCGAAGGAGGAAAGAATTGTCCCTATATGTGTGTATATAAAATATATCTATATACATACAATTGTGTGTGTGTAAAAATATATATATCAGTGTTAGGGTGTCATTCGTGGTCCTTCTTGACTGTAGTGGCACCAAATTTGCTCGTGAGACATTAAACACGGACACAGGAAGACAGAGGTGTTAGAGTCTGTCGCTGTTTTAATTCTTCCCAACAAGTCTGTGTTTCCGTTGCTGGTTTTCTTACGCTGAGACAAACGTGGGAAGACGATTTTTATACAGTGTCTCTTCAGAGAAAAACATGTTGAACACAACACGCAGACCTTCTTGTATATATATATATATATACAGTACATACAACTATTTGTAAAAGTACGTGCAGTAATGGAAAAATGATTGGACCAAACTGCTGTTTTCTTCAATTTCTAGTTGATTTTAATGCCTGGTATATTTGTCTTGACAAAAGCAATTATTAAACGGCCAAAATAGCTCATCAGAATTTAATGTCACAGCTTATATTCACATTAGCCATTTTTCTTAGTTTTCTTGATAGTAGCCAGTCAATCCCTGCACTTCTTAGAACAAGAGTTTTCAAGTTCATTGCATTACAATCCTTCAGTAACAGGAACTAAAATGGACCATAAATTAAGTAATAAAACAATAATAAATACATTTCTTTTTTTTGTCATTGAGACATCACACCATTGTGATTCACACCACAGCACATAACAACTATGTGAGGACATATTTAAACCATCACCAAAGTGAACAGTGGGCAGCTTCTGAGCGCCCAGGAGCAGTGTGTGGGGACGGTGCCATGCTCAGTGGACCTCAACAGTAACTTGGTAGTAGGGGGATTCAAACCAGGGACCTTGCGAACCCAAGTCCTTTCCCTTAAGGCCACCAAAGAAAAAAGGTAATGAAAAAAATAAAAAAAGAGGTGGCAAGAATATTTATTATAATATTATTAATAACTTTTGTGTAGCTATATACATATATATATACGGTGTAGAGTAGTTCTGTTGATGATAAATTATGAACATACAGATGTTTTGTATTAAATGATCTTTCTTTTGTTAAATAAAGAAGAAAAAAAATATTTACCAAACCACAAAACAGCTCATCTGTTTTTGTCACACAAAATTTTTCCTATTTTCTACAAAAAATTTCAAGGTTAAGATTGAGTGGAAACAGAAAGTAGTAGATATAGCAGCTCACCTATATGCTGATCAGTACTTTGCCGTATACGATGAAACAAAACAGAACTAGAACAAAGCCACAACAGTGAGCCACGACCGATTCAGTTCTCAGATGCAGAAACACTCTTGAGCGTTTCTTTTTTTTTTTACAGAAAAAGAGGAAAAATGTAAATTAGTTGGTAATATTGTTATAGCTTAAGTTTTTTTTTTCCAGTCCTTATTCAGACCTTATTCATTACCTTAGTGACCTGAGGTGTTGAGGTCCAGAAACTATTATCATTACACCTCTGCCTTTTCCCTGCAATGCCAACATTTCTCCGATAGAAGTCGTAGAAAAGTCTAAAAGCATTTTATCCTCCACTCATGACTTTTCAACATTATTAATCTTTGTTCACACAAACACTCCATCTCTCTGCTCCTGACATGGCCCCTGTGTTAGATTTTATTTCATATTTTTTGCCCAGTCCTGCCTTATGTTCTATGAAGGCACTTAAACCCTATATTTGTCCCACTTTGTGTGGTTCAACCATCTGTCTGGGCCACTGAGCCACTGAACCTGGAGAAGCACCCCCTGCAGTAAAGTCAGGGTATGATGGTGTTGTCTTCCAAAGACAGTCTACACCCCCATAAGACTTATATAATGCCTTGTCCATACAAACTGTCTTTTTTTTGTCTACTGAGAATTATTCTCATCCTGTTTTAGAGCAAAAAACGTGAGGATCCACAAATCTCCATCTATCCTCTTCTTCTAATTCCTCCTCCTCAGCTATATTTACATTACATTATATTGCAATATATTTAGAGGTGGCTTTAATGGATCTACTTCATACGTCGCTTAAGTAATATTTCACTTATTCTATTCTAGCATAAGCATAATGGTCAGAGGACTGTACTTCACCTCACAGTGAAGTAAGAAGATTCTTTTTTCTTTAGAAATGATGTGCTGCATTTTCCACTAGAGTAATTAGTGTTAGGTCATTAACATGCGGCTGCTCACCTGGACTGTGCTGCTCCTGCGAGGCTTTCCTCAGGATCTCCGTCTGCTTGGAGCTCAGGGCTTGGAGGCGCCCCAGCTCCTCAGTCAGCTCGGTGTAGGCCAGAGCCAGGTTCACCCTGGAGGAGAGGGAGGAAGAATGTCATTAGTATAAAAACAACTTATAATCTATTTTAATGGAGCTCATTGTTTCAAACTACATTAATCATTCTATCCAACATTTAAAGGGGTAGTTTTGTGTTTTTGTTTTTTTTCAGCGCTAACAAGGCCTCACGAAATCCAGCCGGCTAATTGAGAGGCTTAGAGGATTATATTTTTGGATGCGCGAGTCATGGCGCATAAATGAAGTGCACAAAAATCACACCACTTTGTGTAAGATGTGTCATGACTCTCTCTCAGGGGCTGCTCTGATGGAGCAACTCTATTTCCAGAAGCGTAAACACCAATGGGCTGCTGCTGCTGCCTGATTTATCCATGGCAACAAGCTCCTTTGGTCTCAGCTCCTTTATCTGGCTGCTGATCTGACTCCCATACTATAAATTAACGAGAAAAAACGAGAAGCGAGGAGGATTCTGCACTAATAAATGTTTACTGTGTGTGTGGGGTGTGTGTGTGTGGGGGGGGGGGGTGGGGGGGGGGGGTAGAGAACAGTACAGAACTGCACATTAATGAGTCAGTGTGACTGTCATCTCAAATCTGATAAGAGCCAAGTTATCTGAAATGTGTAACCACTTTTTTATAAACTCCTCTGTCTTGACTTGAAATTCACTCATGTCAGGACAGACACTGAAAGATAAGGATGTAAGTTGTCAAGTGCAAAACACAAATCACTTTCCTCTAAAATGGTGGCGTTTTCTTGCATCGTGGCGTTAGGGTGAAAGCGGCGGCCGATGCTGACGCACAGTTTTTTAAAAGATGTGCAGACATTGACGAGACGAATGGGAACATATGGACGGAAATAAATAAAAAAAAAAAAAAAAAATTTAAGATCTGGACAGACCCCATCTGTTAACTTACAACATCCTTGTTTCTGCTGCAGCCCCCAGTTATCGGTAGAAAAATTACAATCATTTCAGTTACTTACTGACAGGACGGCTGAGTCTCCAGGACCTGTGTATCAAAATCATTATCATTTGTCCTGCCTTACTCTGGGACCCTCATCCTCAGCTCTGCACTGTCTCGCTGTACTCTCTCACTGTGTCCTTCTTAACGCACGTATAACCTTTCATGGAAGCAGCTGTATGATAAGCATTTCGAAAAATCAGTTGAATGTGAGCCACAACACATCACACGCCTGGTCCCAAGCAGAAAATATAGGTGTGAACGACCGATGTGTGAACACCTGCACGTGGCAGGAACAATGTTGGGTTTTTTATATTTCTATATTTCACTTTGTCAGCTCACTATAAATCAAAGATCCAAAAATACTTATGAATATATATGTATATATATATGTACTTGTATGAGAGTACCTCTCAACCATACTTCTACTGTACAATGATTAATACAGTGTGTAGGAGGAGTGTGAAGATGCTGGTGTTGCACAGATCACACAAAGACTGTGCAGAGTTTTATTTTTTTACTAAATAAACTGCACACACTTCCTTAGAGCAGAACTAACACTGTGATAAACTCATATCCAACAAATATTCCTGTAACCATGCATCGGTGTGATGGGGTTTTGTAGTCGAATGGAACAGAGGTTCCAAAAGGAGAAGTTTAGGGAGTATGAAAACACTACGCAATTCAATCTGTGCTAACACACACTCAGACATTTTCAGCTGCAGCCAGTAGGTGTCAGTGTCAACATCTGCTGCAGTGCAACCAACGTCAACCGCCATTTTTGACAGGCTGGGTGTTGAAGTTGGTGAGATGTTAATGGCATTGGGTCATGGTTCTGCTGGTTACTGTTTGTGATCCATACCAACTGAAAGGCAGGGAGTTATCACACACATCAGGGTTCCAGGTTCAAATCCACAAGCTACTAAGCACGGTTATCACCGTTAATGAAAACTAACGAAAAAACGAAAACGATCACTGAAAAAAACTCTTCGTTAACTGAAACTAACTAAAACGATCATTAAATAAAAAAACTATAACTAAATAAAACGAAAATGTGTCCTTACTGAAACTAACTGAAATTAGAAATGAACTGCCCTTCGTTTTCGTCTTTGTTCGAACCTTGCAAAAACTAAAATGAAAACTAAAACTAAACATTTTGGACAAAACTAAAACTACCTAAGACTAAATTAGTTGCTTTTACCAAAAACTAAAACTAATGTGCTAAAAGGCAAAACTAACTAAAACCAAACTACACTGAAAAATCCAAAACTATTATAACCCTGCTACTAAGTTACCACTGAGGAGTGAGCATGGCACCCTCCCCACACACTGCTCCCCTGGTGCTCAAAGCTGACATTGTGTTGTGTAGAGTGGTGTGAATCACAATGTTACAAAAGGAGTTTGCTTTCCCTCCTTCCTTCCTTTTTCCCTCATAGGCTGAAGTTAAAGCTAACACGTAGTTAGCGCTGAAGGACATCGTTGCATTGCATGACATTTGAGAGATGCTTTTATCCAAAGTGACTGAAGAGAGAGTTCTCAACCTGCCACTGTCTTGGTGTGTTATCCTCTGAGTAACAGAATGGTGGCAGCAGCTGTGGCCTGGCGGGTTGAGGATGCGGACTTGGGTCCGCAAGGCTTGAGGTTCTAATCCCCCAGCTGCCAGGTGCTCTGATCATAGCACCACCCCAACTCGCATACCGTCCAGTGGGCTCTCCACCCACAGGAAGTCTGACAGTATGGAACTGAACAAATAACATTTCTGAGGACTAGAAGGGGCAAATAGTCATCAGATTTTTTGTGAGGAAATGCCCCTGTTCCCCTGACCATGTTGGCAGTTAGCCGCATGCCCTACAATGACTGGCATATTCAAGCGTTCCTCATTCTTTCAACAATCTCCCAACGGCAGCATCAACAGTTCAATCTGATCTAATCGAAATAATGCGCATTTGAATTACAGAGACAGGAAAACAGAGGTCATGAATTCTTCTCATTTCTAGAAAAATATTATTTGTCAGACACTGGTTTTTATCACTGTTTGTGGTAAATGTTTCATAAGTACTTTGTGCTAGAAAATAAAGGACTTTTATCAGCAAGTGAAGCATCTCAGTGACATGTGGAAAGAACAGCTCAGTCAGAATGGACAAAACTAAAATCCTAAACCAACCCTTTGGATTCCACCCCAGCTCAGGAGCCCTCACTGTCAGATTTATTGTAAACGTCTCAGTTTAGTGAAAGCCAAAAGAGTGTTAGTCAGCCGCTCAGGTGTAGTGACAGGTGACGACAGCAGTGTGGTTTGTGGTTGGTTCCAGGAGTGGAGAAGTGGTGTCTGAGTAATACAGATATTAGTTAAAAAAATATAGAAAAAAATACAGAGTAGAAAATAACAATAATGGAGAAACATACCTTACTCTGAAAAATATTGAAGTGATTCTATAACGGATGATTGTTGTTTTTTTTAGAAAAGTATATCTATGAACATAAGGATAGAAATCTAAATTTGTGGTAAATCTATCTGAATTAATTTGAAGTAGGATGTAGTAAGTAAGTAAGATTGAAACATCAAACTGCTTTGAGTAGAAAGAGAGAAAAGTAGAAGAAAAAATCTATTTAAATCCCAAAAAGGAGAAACAAGCAGAATATCAATCTGTGCAGTTTACACTAAATCGACCAATTACAAGAAAACGCACCAGGAAACAGATTGTGGGCAGTGTAGGCTTTTCAGTGGGAGTTTAAGTGATATTGTTGAGTAAAACCAAAAGGTAACCAAGGTCTGGAAAAAGCAGTGGGTTTCCACCACACACAGTCACTCAGAGCTCCTCTCTGCCACAGCGTACACTTTCAGTTTGCTTTTTGTAATTGAAAAACTTGTGGGGTTTCATTTAGTGTGAGTCAGTTGCCAAAAGAGCTGTGGTTTTCGTCCCACTTCGAACGGCGCACAAACGCACCGCCATGACCACTTCACATGTGTGTGACACATCGGCCTGCGTTGCCCATGACATGTTTCAGTCAAAATTTCTAGTCTAGAGTTTTGGGGTTTTTTTCTCTCCAAAATATTGTTTTACTACAAATGAGAGTTTGAACAATAATCGTATTAGAGGAAGTAAACAGGAAGAGGTTTATTTTTTGTGCCACGCTGCCCCCTACTGTTCTGATTCAGCTGCTGCCAAGTTTCATGAAGGAAGTGACTGTTTCAGTCAGTGTGGTGTTATTGTTGAACACATTATTAATTATTTCTGTTAAATTAAGTCCAGAATGAGGTCTGCATGGCTCTATACTAATGTTTTATTTGGACATCAACACTGAAGAGCTCATATAGTACCTAATGAGACCCCTAGAGGTCAGTCTGGGAGTTGGCTGTGCAGATGGAAACAGCATTCCTTGTTTTTTTTTCAGTTTCCTAACTACCTGTCTTTGTTATAGATGATGTCACAGGGATGAATCCATCTTAACCAATAATAAGTGTCCGCTCTCTTCTCCCCCAACCTGCCTCCCGCCCCCAAATGAAAGACTTTGGCTGTGGTCACTTACTGCTCATCTCCCACCTTCTTTATCCACTCCACATCACATTGCTTGCACGGAGAAGTCATTTCCTGTCGAAGCAGAGCGTGAAATTAGATTAGCATGAAGGTGCAGCTGGAATATTGAACCAAATCTGGCGACAGGAGCCTGATGAAATTATAGGTGAAATCAGGAAAAGAGAGCGTGACATTGGCAACAATGAGAATCCAATGAGCACCACTCGTATTTCAAGACAATATCTGTTGAGTTTAGCTACGGTAACTGTAAGCTTTTAATTATTTCTTTTTTTTCCTCATAGGACTAACAGTATTTGGTGAGAAGGTTGCAAATAATTCACGATAATTCGTTCCCAAGTAGAAAAGCATTAAATTGATTTAAAAAAGAAAAACAAAACAAAAAAAAACAAGAAGAACTATTGTCAAAAATCAGTAGTAACAAGAAAATCTGTTACATCAAAATGTACATTTCTTATTGAATACTAGTGCTGATATATATATATATATATATATACACCCTGCTGGTGGCAGCAAATACGAGTTTCACACTGTTTCTCAGGTTGGGACCATCCTACTATAACAGTGCTTCCCAATCTTTTTCTGTTACACCCCCCCCAACAAGAAGAAAACAATTCGCGCCCCGCAACCCCACCACCCACTCTCCGCTGCAACTATAAATAACAGCATTTGTCTATAAAATAGTTCTAGCTACACCTCTGCATAACATCGTATCCTTGTGAACATAAAGAAACAAAAAAAGAGATATAGTTCAACTTAGAAGGATGTGCAATTACACTTTATTGTAGTACGGTGGAAAAAAAAGCATGTTCCCCAGGGTCACATGCGCCCCCCAGCATCGCACCGCACCCCTCCAGGGGGGCCCGCCCCATGCTTTGAAAACCCCTGTACTATAACATAAGTGTGTTTGGATTGGCTGCTCCTCTTCTCTCAGTTACTGACATCAGTAAAACCTGTGTAAACAAACACTGACCCTCTCCCTTTGGCTGTTCTGCAGTTGCCTCATCTCCTCCTTCAGCCGCTCACACTCCACCTTCATCTCCACTTCCCTCTGACAGGCCCCCTGAGCCTCGTGCCTCGCCCCCTCCAGCTCGGCCTCCAGCCTCTGCAGCTTCAGGTCTGACAGAGTGTCCAGGCTCCGGGAGCTCTGAAGGGTCAGAGCTGGACAGTCGAGCACTGGAGGGGAGAAAAACAAATCACAAAATGGAATAGAATATAAAAAAAAGATTATTAATTTGCCTCTTTCTCCTGTTCCTGCAGCTTTATCACATGCTTTGACTTGTTGTTACGATAGGTAATTATAGAAGAGCAGAAAAACAGAAATCTTCCAAGGACGACATCTTTCAGTCTGCACCAGGGTGATGTGATCTGCGTGGGCACGTGAGGGATTCAGCTTTACAAACAGTCACTCAGTCAGTCCTTGAGCCAGAAAACAAAGTGGCAAAGCAGCATCAGCATCATCAGCCTCAGTATCCTCCAGCTCCTTATCATCAGCACTGTTGTATGTAGAGTCAGTCTCTGCACCAATCGTGACCCTGTTTAGTCCTCACGGCTGCGTTCAGTGGAAGTAAAAAGGACCACATGGTCTTAGCCACCAATTATTTTAAATTAGTACAAATGTCTTTCTGCCTTTTCCAAGACAACACAGCTCCTAAATAAGAGAACATCACGACCGTAGGCATTTGCTGACACGGCGGTGACACTCTGGTTTCAACGCCCACACGGCCAATGAGAATAACTTTTAATAGACTTGGACTCTTGAGGAGACACTGCGTTGTGATCAACAAAGGGCTGCAGTCTGAGCCCATGGATCAAGCAGGTTCAGTTCTTTTTTTTCCAGGAGAAAATCCAGGAAAACTAAAAATAATATGCAGCAAACAAACTAAGGACCCTGGACCCTGGACCTGGCTGCAACTGAACAATATATATGGGCAGTATGTTTGTCAAATAATACACTAATTAGTTAATTGGAAATAATTGTCTGACACAGTAGCAGCACTAATGCAATATATGGTAGAACAGGTCTCTAAGATAGTCATGGAATTAGTCTCTGGGAAAGATGGAATCCCAGTTAGGAAGGTTGGCTTCGTATGTGGGTGGCTGTCTTGGAGACCGCCATACCCACGACCTGGTAACGGATAAGCAGGTGGAGAGGGATGGATGGTCAAATAATTAAAAACCTCTTTCAATATAAACCACATCCATGACAGACCTGCTTGGACTTTGGCTGCAGGAACTTGTCATCATAAATGAATTCACATTGGTGATAGAACTTGATTCACATGGGTTTTTTTTTTGTGAAATATATAATAACCAAGCTGGAGCGAGCGGCCGGTCTCCTACAAAGCCACTTCATTCACTCCTGCCAGAAGAAAGCATTTACATAGAGACAAATCAAATCATCTGTCGACCTTCACCGAGTCCAGTCAGAAGAAAAGGCTGAATAATACAGAGAAATTATCAAGTCTCCAGAAAAAACGTCAAACCTCTCAACATGTTTTTGAAGCCAGGATGAGAGAATATCAAACAGCAACACCCGCATAGATCACAGGGCCTTTATTCCACGGCTGTGACTGAATGAGGAACAAACTGTTCGAGGCCGTGTTTTTGTCCCTCAGGCTGAGAATCATCCTGACCTCCAGGGCCTCTTGGACAGACCGTTGGACTGGATACATATTTTGATGAGCAACAGGGAATAAAAAAGCTCTGGCGAATGATGAAAAAACTTTAAAAATTCATTCAGTGACAGACAAGGTTAAACAATGACACCACGTCTCCATAGTGGGTTCCTTATACATTACACTTGGAAGGTTTATAGTATCTCAAACAGCTGTTTCAAAGGTAACAGAGTCAAGAAGGTTTAAGGTAGAAGAAAACTGACATTGACAACTTACTGTATATTACCGAAAGGCTTCAGGTTGGAATCCACCAACTGCCAGGTTGCCACTGAGGTGAATGGCACTGTCCCCAGATTGCTTCCAGTGGACTCACAACCCACTGGTAGACTACATGGAGCGGTGTGATTTGGGCGGCAGTCATGGAGAGTGCTGGGTATGGATCAAGTGTAAGTAATAGCCATATGTGGCCAAAAGGAAACATTATTTCTCTGTGAACGGCACCAATTCACCCAAGGACTGGTACTGGTCCCCGGCCCAGTGGTTGAGGACCACTGGTTTATAGTGTAATAGTAATATAGCTTTGGGGATAAACATTGCAGCTCATTAAGTTTTTATTTTGCGCTGGTTTGTACAGACAATCGATCTATCCATTCTTATCCACTTATCTATTCCCGGGTCTCAGGGGCAGCAGTTTCCTCAACTGCCACCCAAATCACACTGCACCACACTGTACCTATCTGTAGTTGGTGAGTGCATTGGAAGCCAACCAACCTAACCAGTATTCCAAATTGACTAGTAGGTGGAGTTTCACATCCAGAGACGGGGACAAAGTGAAGTTACCGTGTACAGATAAATTGTAAAAGCTAGACAGTAGACATTATTCATCCGTGTGGATGGGTGAATCTGAGAGGAGGTCAGACTGATACATTTTTCTGTAGAGTTTTCTAAATGTGATCCTGTTAAATATTAATATATATATATAATGTTGATGTTATTCATGGTGCATCATTATTTGTCTCATGGTTAAATCTGCCCTGTGCACTAGTTCACTTCCTCCTGGGCACTGGTTGCTGTTGACTTACTGTGAGCGTCTGGTCCAGCGTGCAGCTGCAGGTACTGCATGTCCTTGCTGTGGAGCTGCATGTTGAGTTTCTGCAGCGAGTTGTCCCTCTGCCTCAGAGCTGACTCCAGGTTCAGAATACGCTCCACATGATTTTCCACCAGGCTGGTCTTTAATCACACACATTTTCAAGAACAGTTACCAGAACTGAACAATCACAAAAGTCAGTTTACAGCAGCTGTAGGTGGCGTTATATTCAACCAGGCAGCTCTCTGTGACCTTGGCCCTGTGTCAGCTGATGACAGGTGGCTTTTCAAATCCCGTTGTTTCAACCCATGACTTAATCACCGACTGCAGGAAAGTGCACAGGCTGCTCAGCAGGGCTCATTTTCACACAGGGGCATGTGGCAAAGTGCAGCCGTCCAACCTGTCCAACTGGAGACAGAGAACTGTCCCTGCTCCGGACTCTTGTCCGATAAATATTTTTTGGGCAGACTTGGCTTTTGTCAGGAGGAATAATCGCCTAATGCCTAAGAGAACTCCTTGATGACTGTTTACTTTTCTAAGTAATGGAGAAAAAAGGATCTTTATAAAAACGGTCAAATAAACTGTGCAGTCTGGAGTGTGCAATAAAAAGAAATGCTTTCCTTTTGTTTTACTACCAGGCTGGCATCACCAGAGATGCAAATTAAATTTCATCACCATATTCTGGCAGTTTGTTGATCCTGACAATTTCTGCCACATCTAGGACCTGGTTGTCAGAGAATGTAATATAGTAATGTGTGAAAATTGGATTTACTTTAATTGTTAAACTTGATAATTAAAATGAATTAAAGAAAAACACACCTAAGATGTGAACATTCTGGATGTGCTCTGCATTTATGATCATCAGCTATTTATAATTATTTTTGGACATTTCTTAGATTACTGCATTTTAAAGAAATAAAATGATCATGAAAGTGTCTGTATAAGAACAACTGTATGGAGCAACGAATGATGTCTCTGACCATCTTGTCCAGGTCCCTCTGGAGGTTGCTCTTCTCCATGTGAATCTTCTCATAGGCCTGGATCACATCTTCCAGCTGCTCCTCCCTTTCCTTCCTCTTTTGGAGCTGCAGCCAAAATAAAAGCGAGGTGAGAGTCAAACTGAGCTTAAAAAAAGAATGGAAACCTTTTTGTTTAGATCTGGTTCTGTTTTAAGCCTCTTAGGCACAATTGCTTCACCAGAGTCCACGCTGGTCTTTTCATCTCCAGCTCTGGAACAACAGTGTCTTACACTCCTACCCAGGCCATGGACTTCAGTGCAGTAAATAAGATTAAAACAACAGCATGAAGACAAAAAAGTCCTGGGGTAGAAATATGTTCCTATTATCACTGTGTTAATTCTAACTTCTGTGCTGATTTCTTTGTGGTGTTTTAAACAACACTTCTAATCTCATTGTTTCTTCTCCAAACAAAGCACTTGCATTAAGATACGAGAGTTTTTCCCCATGGTCCCCCTGAGTGGAGCTGTTAGTCTACACCGGTTTTAGTGTTGCCCAATTACCAACATAAAAGCAAAAATAACATGTGAAGTCACTGATTCTTTTTCTAGTAACTTGACAACTTCTGCGTGCTTGTTACTGCACAGCAATAGCTACTAACTGGCGGCCCGTGGACCAAATTGTCTGGTTCCCACTAATAAAGCAACTGAAAAATATTTACCTTGAATATATGAAAAGAAAATGTTGTACAGACCCAACTTGTCCGTCCAGAATTTTTAAGAAATGATCCTAAAATCCTTTTAACACTCAGTGTTGAGAAAAGCTAACACTAAAACCCTGAACTCATTAAAAAAACAGGATTAATTGCTATTTTTTTAATTATTAAACCATCTGATAACACAGCAGCATTCATCAGACGTGGCCATTTTTTCTTACTGACCTTAAAAATACTCTGTTGCAGAAATAATTCATGTCACCTCTCTATTTGTGTGTGTGTGTGTCTGGGCACTGAGCATGCTCAGTGAGCCGCAGCACACCGAGCCACGGCTTCATTACTCTAAATGGTCGGTGCTGGAGCCGTGCGACCTTGTTTGTCCCTGGCTAATCGTTTCTGCTTCTCCCATAAACCATCTCCTCCTTCTCCCTGACATCCTAGCTCCCTTCACCAGTTTCTGAAGCTCTTTCTGGCTGCTGCCGTCTGCTGCGTTCCTGCCTATTTACACACAGAATAGCGCGGTGTGGAAACCAGTCGTCAAAACACACGATGGAAACGACAATTTCCCTGCTCGTGGTAATTATAAGAGTGGCGTTCTAATTAAACAGGTCCACGTCAATGCTAGGAGGTGAATTTTGCTCCATGGGTGTTACGAAACATCAGGAGCTTTGTATGAAAGGTGCACAGAGGCAGCCGTCTTGGCCAGGTTTAGTCCTATTTATATCAAACCTCAAAAATAGAACATCGGTGAAAAAAAAATGTCACGCTGCTGCTTGAACAGTTTCTCTGAAAACCACCGGGTGAAGACATTTTGCTTGAACAGCAGCTTTATACGTAGCTTCATTAGTTCTGGGTGTTTATTGTTGTTGTTTTTAACCACGCAGCACTGGCCTGGTTTCACTTTCACTTCAGTTAGAAACGTTAACATTTCATACACGGAGACGAGGCTTTGACATGACCAGGATTTATTCCTAGAACGGCGGGTCGAAGCGAGGTGAAATACTATTTCCTGAGTCTTGGAGAACATCTTCCTCTCCTCCCCCCGCTCCTTTGCCTCGTCTGTTCCTCGCTGTTGTCCTCATCTGACTCCACGTCCCGCCCTCCTCTCCCCTGCCTCTCTCCACGTTGTCCTCATCTCTGCTTTTACCTCATGGGTCAGGACGTTGACTCTCTGCTGCAGGTTGTCATTTTCCGAGTGCAGCAGCACTGTCTCTTTGCTTTCGAAGGAGCAGTAGGAGTTGGTGTCGTCCCCGAACTCGCTGATCATGGGGAACTGCAGAGAAAACGATAATAAAAAAAAAGAACAGTTTATACTCTGACCAACTCCGAAGTCCAGAGAATGCTAAGGACACTTGACGGTAAACAGAGCGATCTCTCCCTCTCCAAGTTGTTGTTTCTCTCCCTGGGCTGGTGCTCAACCACACTCTGGGTTTTGTTTGATGATAACACACTGGGATCATTAAAGATTCACTCTTCATCAAAGACGTGGCCCAGATATCACTCAGAGATTCATTTTAAATCCACTGTCATGTTTTTTCTCTTCTTGAACCAGATTTTTCAATTCACGTCCCTCTCTACACTATTTGGAGATTCACACACACACACACACACACACACACACACACAGCATCCCACACAATATATTTAGCTCTTTGCCAATTCGCCACCTTGTCTGTCTGCATATTTATGGACTGGATTTATCGAACACTTTTTTTTTTTTAGTTTGCTCCAAAGCTCCAAAGGATGTTTAGAATAAATTTACCTCCAATTCCAAATAAATTCTGTCAACGTACTGTTCAACATAGACATTTTCTGTGAAGACTGTTCTTCAACCACTGATGATTCTCCACGGTTGTCAGGTCTCTGAGGACAGAAACGACCTGTTAAGTCACTCACAGACAGAAAACTATTTTTTTCCAGATGGCTTTAAGGACGTGTTTAGACATATTCTGCTGTCAAACACTGTCAGATCAAAATAGTAAGATTCAGGAGAAACACTTTTAGTGGATGAAATGTGTCAGAGACTTGGGTTAGTCCATGTCAACTAAAATACATGACAATTAAAAGCCACATTATGACACTTGAGGACATTAATTGTACAAAATCACCATTTTATACATGTATAGTGTATATTTATATTTTCCACTGAGTAGCGTTTTTGTAGAAGTATTTCTGTAGGAATGGTTCTTATTGTTACATATTGTAAATAACACATACTGAAAATAACACACTGTTTCTGTGAAGGTTGACATGAGATGTACTAAAAAACCCTTTTATTTTTATTTTCTTTTTAAGTTTCTCTGGAAGACATGAACACCTTGTCCAAAAAAAGCTGTTCTACTTAATGATGTAATTGTTTTTAAGTTCAGAAATGATTAATGTTCCTTTCTTTTGTCCCCCAATGAAACTCTAATGTGAATCCTCAGTTGGGGAGGGTTAACTTCTTTACATAATAAATCTAATCTTTAACATCAACGTGTCAACTGATGTAACAGCACTGACGTTGGAACAACCCAGTGGCCTTTTATCATGTTTACCATTGTTTTATGCCTCACTAATTCGTCTCTCTGCTGTGCTCGAGCCTTGTCTGTTATCAGACCGCTGTGACGGCAACATGCAAGACGTGTTACGCAACGGCAAGTGGCTCGGCCTAAATGACCACATTTACATTTAGAGTGTACAACGCCACACGGGGTGCTTTTTATTTTCGGCGCGCATCCGTCGTTGCTGATGTAACGTTTGTCTGCAGGGGGAGAAAAACATCCTTTTTCATTTAGTGAAAAACACTTCTCTCTCTGCTCACTTTAACAGTAAATGTGCACTACATGGGCAAACTGCCTCACTCCCACTCCACACACCCTGGGGGGCCGGAGAATTCACTCAGTGCCAAGCATCAGGAGCCAGAGAACAGACTCAATTCATGCTATCTGTAGAACACTGCCATCTGCGTCACTGCGACTGTAGCTGCACGTCATCACGTGCAGGAAGCGGTGGAAAAACAAATGTATATTCTAAAAGCAGAAAATGCTGTTGCTTTAACACCATCTGGACACGGTTATCATCCAAACCTCTGTCCATCCAGCTCAGGTTCATCCACTTAAATAAACAGTCCACTACTTCCACCTGTGACTTCTATCTGTGAGGCTAGAGTACTAACCACCCCTCCACTACGGCCACCCAAATATTTTGTCTGATAATGAAAAATCTGCTGTGCACAAATCACACCCCTGCCCCCTCACGTCTGCACCTGTTCTTGGAAAAACAACACCTGCCTCCGTGTGAACCAGCTTCGAACAAACTGCCACTTGTGAGTAAGTCCAGAGTGTGTGTGCTGCCTTCACTGACAGCTGTTCACCAGAGAGATTCTACATTTCTGTATCAATATGTATTTGGGGAGAATTTAACGGCCTTAAGTAAAAAGCCTCTCTCTGTCAAAGCAGACTTTTCAAGGCCAGGATGCAGGAGATAGAATTTGGTTCCTTCAGGTTTTCCAGCCCAGCAGCCTCTTTGACAACTTTTATCACTGGCAGCATTTCCTGTTGTTCGCTCCCTGATGCTCTGCTCTTTAGCCAGTACTGAATAACATGATGGTTTCATCTGCCTACAGTTCCTGGTATAAGCTGTGAACTACAGTGCAGCAGTCACTAACTCCAGGATCAGGAATCACTTTTGTCCTGACAAAACAAATCCCATTCAGATTTTTTTACCCAATAATTATCATTTCAATAATAATTGGTGATTTAAGGTTTTACAAACATCAACCTCTGCTGTGGAGCAGTGGACTGGTGGTGGCACCAGTGGCTTGCAGCTCATTTAGGCTGTTGGGATTAGGACAATAGTCAGATAGATAGATAGATAGATAGATAGACAGGCAGATAGACGGGTAGATGGATAGATAAATAGATAGATAGATACGTAGAAAGACAGACAAACAGATATATAGACAGACAGATTGGTAGACAGGTGGATGGACAGGTAGGTAGGTAAGTAGACAGACAGATAGATAAAACTATCCTAGAGGATATTATGGGAAATTATTAGGAGTGCACAGAAGCACAGACCATACTGAACCAAATAAACTAGGCTGATTCAACAAGCGACAGAAAACTAAATCTATTGGAAATTAGATAAATCCTATCTAGAAAATTAATTAAGTTTCAGTGATTTTGAAGTGGTTATAAATAATTAATACAGTACTTCCACAGCTTCCTGCCCTCTTTAGTCATGTGTGTTCAGTTGGAGCTCCGGGGACCAATCCTCTCCACAGCCTGTTTTATCCATGTGTCCAATTACTCTGCTTCAATAAAAGTGGAAAACACTCAGAGTGAGTGCATGGCTCCCTCCCCTTGCTCTGAAAAGCTTCAGCTAAATAAGTTGGACAAAAACAACTTTGACTATTACCCTCTCCACCCCTCCGCTTTGTTTCCCAGAATGCTGTGGTGTCTGACCTTGTTTGGCAGCGTTGACGTCAAAAACCTCTCACCTTGATCTCATAGATCTTGAGTTTCCTCTTGATGCTGGTGTTCTCTCGCTCCAAGCAGGCCAGCCTGGTCTTGATGTCCTGATAGGCCGTGATGAGGGCGAAGTGGTTGGGGGCGTAGACATCGTCCGGGGGCAGGGGCGGGGAGCGCCACACTACGCTGCCACAGCCGTCCTCCTTCAGGCCACCGGCGTCGCCGCCTCCTCCCAGCAGCTCCAGCTCCCCTCCGCTGAACAGAGACTGCATCATTCAGAGGAGGCTCAACCTGCGGACACAGAGGTTGTTCTTGCTATAAATACTAAAAATAATCACAATATTTTCAGGTAACTTCCTGCTGAGATCACAATGACTCACACAGAAACAGCGTGTTTATTGGCAACATTATTACTCAGCTGGTCGTGTTTTTGACAAATGATATTTTGAATCATCACAGAGGAATCTGATGATCCGCACAGTTTGTGGTTAATGAAAAATGAGGAGAAGAACGAACAATGATTCACTGTTGTCTGTGCAGAGCAGCTTATTCACTGCTGTTTGTTCTATTAGAGGCGTGATCACTGCCATGCACATGTACTTGAAAAGACAGTTGGAGATGATGGTTGAAAAAACACATCTGGGGCTTTGATGGATTAAATCTACAAATGGAATTACCTGATTACTTGTTTTTAAGTTAGATCTATCACATGACTACATGTTTTAATCTGATTAATAACAATCATTAGGCTTAAGTAATGGATGGTTGAACATGATTGATGATTGAATCTTCATCATCTTCTTCTGCTGCTTGTCCGTTGCCGGGTCACAGGAGCTGCCGGCACCACCCAGATCACATTGCACCATATTGTGAGCTACAAGGAGCTACGTGGGTCGGGACACTGCGAGGATCAGAGAACCTCAGTGGTGACCTGGTAGCTGCTGGATTTGAACCCTAACCCTGCAGACCCAAGTCCACTTCTTTAACCACTAGACCTCAACACCGACGGCAAGTACTGTTCATTTTATTGTAAATCAAATCTAAACTTTTATAGTATTCCATCAGTCTCCTAAGTCCAAGACCAATCATGACTTTAGTCACAATCACGTTGACTGGTAAAGAGCTTAATCAAAAATGTGGAAGTGCTACAACAACCGTGGTGTGACCTTCATGGACCTCGAAAGCTGTCGGACCACTGACAGCTGCTTAACTCTAATGTATCAATTATGCATTATCGCTGCAGGGCTGCGATCTGAATTAACAAGATGGAGACTGTGTAATGTTGCTACGATTAATGTGCAATGTCCTGTGGTGTGGTCGCCCTTAATTTCTTCTGTAGCTCGGTAGTTACTTTAAAAGTTGTGTTTGATGTTTGTTCTTGAATACACGTGCCAAACTCTGGCTCGGGACCCATTTATGGCCCACAGAGAAATTATATCTGGCCCAACAGATCATATCAAATGTTGGAGTTTGTCAACTATTATTCAGCTCCTTTACTGTATACTGGCAGAATTTGTAGTATAAGCGGTGTATGCTCCATGTTACAGCACATACAGCCTTTTTATTGGCCTGTGAAAATAATATTTGGATTAAATAGAACTTGAAAAACTCCAGGTATAGAGACATGTTTAATTTCTCATGTGTAATCTTAGAATTATTTGTTTGTCCACATGAAAAATCTACTTTACAGTTGCTGTCAAATTTTCTGTTAAGTTTTTTCTACAATTCTTAAATGTGGCCTGTTGTGTATTTGAGTTTAACAGGACTAAAATACCCACAATAGCTGTAAACATTTTTATTATTTTAGTGAGCTGCTGGAGATGGAGCTACCAGGAGACAAAGAGGAGATTGATGGATGCAGTGAGGGAAGACATGGAGGTAGTTGGAGTCAGAGTAGAAGATACAGAGGACAGGGGGAGATGGAAAATAATGATTTGTTGTAGCAACCCCTGAAAAAGTGATAAGCGACAAGGAGCAGTCAGCTTTCACACAGGAGATAGCTCCACCTCTATCACCTCCCACTGCACCGCCCCATAGACATAAATAATCCGCACACCTGTACACACCCTTGACACCTGGCATCATTCCTGCAAAAATTCTTTTTTTTCTGCTGTGTGCTGTTCTAAGAGGTTTTTGGATTCTATATCTATTCGTTCTATATCTATATATATCAATATATATAAACTCTAAAACCCTTTCTAATCCCGGGACATGTAAGGTGTTCTTGAGAACATGGTTCTGTAACTGCTGGGGTTGCAAGAACTGCAAACAGCCAAATGTGTGAAATGTACTTTTGGGGCCGGTACCATATAGAAAGTGTCCTGTTCAGGTGGAACTGTTTTGTGCTTAGGTCTATTTTTAATATTGAAACAGTTTACGTTCTACTACAGTGGCTTTTCATAAGAGAACTTCCAGAATCTTCTGATCTGTCTGAAACCTCCATCCTCACAGTTTTAAGATTTTTTTAAACCCCCATCCATAGATCACTGCCTGATTTGCTTCTTAGAAAAGAGTGAATCTGATTGGCTGTATGAGTAACCAGAGTGTGCTGCTGCTGCTGCTGCTGCTGCTGCTGCTCATATGTAAATCAGGCTCTAATTTACATATGAGCCTGCTTCACGCTTATGTTCCATTTCACAGTGTTGGAGGCTGAGCTCCATCAGCCTACACTTCAGGCCGTGCATGATGAATGAGCCGAGGTCGTCCTGTAGCTGACCGCTATGACTAACAGTCAACCGGCCTTGTCTATTCCTTCCTTGCCCTCAAGGACTGGAGGCGGTGCTGTCAGCGGTGATGAATGGCAACATGTGATGTCCGACCCTCTCCCTGTGCTGCTGCAGACGCTGCGTTTACACAAAAGCCATGTCGGACCCGAGCTGCGCACGTTAAGAGCGGTGTGATTTACGGGCAGCGCCAAAGTTACACAACAGCCAGTTGATGTGATGCGCACAGAAATGGATGGCTTCCTGACTCCCAGCTTTGCCTTATGAGTCAGCGATTGCCTACTGAGCTATTTTCATCCGCTCCCTTCCTCCATGGTGCTATTTCTCTTGTGTTCCAGGAGAGAGTGGTCAAAGCAACGCCGCAGATTCGATGTAACAACCACTTCATTAATCAAACAAAATACAGCAATTAGAGCCATAATATGTCAGCTGTTTACAACAGCAGCAAAACCACCAGCTGCTTGGATTTCTGTATGACGTGTCCACTTTTGCGGTGCAATCATACCTGTATCAAGGTGCTGAAATATAGACATTTTTGTTGTTGGATTATTCTGTTGTGTGTGTGTGTGTGTATGTGTGTGTTGACCCAGCATGAAACAGTGTGCATCTTTGGGATTATTTACAAAGTACCATGGCACGTTACCTTTTTCATGTCCACACTATTATGATAATATCTTGATATAAATTAAAAATGTATTTTTTAAAAAGGGAAAACCAGCCACTAGGGGAGCACAAGCCAGCTTTTTTTTTTTAGTGTCGGTCCCAAGCCTGGATCAATTGTGAGGTTTGCGTCAGGAAGGGCATCCGGCGTAAAACTTTGGCCAAAGCAAAGATGCAAGACTTTCTAGAGATGGAGCTACCAGGTAGGAGACAAAGAAAGTCAAAAAGGCCAAAGAGAAAATTTAAAAAGAGGAGTGAGGGAGGACATGGAGGTGGTTGGAGTTAGAGTTGAGGATACAGAGGACAGGGGGAGATGGAAATTGTTGACCTGCTGTGGTTAACCCCTGAAAAAATGGACAAGCCAGAAGGAAAAGAAAAAGATTTTTTTTAAAGGGAGTAAGGAGGTTGGCTGAGCTGTACTAACTGTATTTGTTTTAAGACTGCAGACGCAGAGTGATATGCTTAAGATTTAATTATATGGCAGGATTTTATAACAGCATTTTAATCTTTATGTAAGACTTAGTTCACACTGATGCCCCAACAATCTAACCCTCACCTAGTCCCTGAGTCCGATTTTAGGACCAATAGTGGTCAAAGAATTTGTCCACGCCTGATCTAAGGCTTGTGGTTCTGCGTGGCCCATAAGAGCTTAAAAAGTAACCCCCCCTGTAGTAAAGTCCACACACCTGTTCTCATTTTATGTTAGTATTTCAATAATTAAGAACTTAGAAATACAATTTTCAAGTATGGTTCAGATAAAAAAAATATCTGAAAGGAAACTTGACTCATGAAGAAAGTGCATGCTGTGGTGAAGAAGGTGGAGGAGCTGCTGATAAATGGGTCTTCAGACAGGAACAAGGCCACGCTTACATCTATTTTATCTCTGCTCCTTTCAATGGCAGCACAGAAATGAGTGCATTTATCACACACACACACACACACACACACACTCACATTCAGCTTCTTCCGTTCCCTGCCCCTTTTGGCCCAAAATAACCCTCATCCAGCTTAGTCCCCTCTTCCGTCCCACTCACAATCCATTCTGTCTGTTGGACCTCAGGGCTCATTTGCTGCAGCTCCTCTGGGCTCTGCTGGACTGTAGGAGTGAAGGTCTGCTTCTCCCCAGCTTCATTACAGTGATCACCACTGGAAGTCATACATTACCCCAGGCTCATGTGGCATATAGTGTTCCACAGAGATTACCTCTCCCAATCTCATCCCTTGGCTCCTCTCCTTCTCTTCCCCTTTTCTTTCTACGCCTCCTGGGGATTAAAGCGTCACTGCTCTTCTTCCCATTTGTTGTATGTCACTGCATATAAAGGACACTGGATGAATGGGCTGACTGGTGTTCGGCACATGTGGGACACATGTTCAAAGATCACAGGTCTTATCCTAGTAACCTAACACATACACTAATCTGACCAAATGTGTTCTTGTAAACAGGACTATCCTAGTGTTGCTTTAACCCGGAGTCAATGCCTGTGACATTGGTGTAAAACTCCTGGGCAAGATCCAATCCCAGTTAGGAATGTTGGTGCCCTCCAGTGGGTTCACCACCTGGAGGTTAGTTTACGAAGGTTTGCGGCTGGTACGGTGCAGTGTAATTTGGGTGGAGGTCATAGAAAATGTCCCCCTGCAATAAGGTAACAGATAAACAGGTGAAAGTTATATGAGTAGAAAGATAGATAGATTATCCCAAGAAAAAAAAATCTGTTAGCTCCTCTGATCAAATGTTTTTTCTATTATATGGGGATTTTTCTGAATGCAAAGGTCCTGTGGTAAACACCATTGTTAGTTATGCAACTGAAAGATTGGCCTCTTAGCTTTTAAATTCCTTTATTTCACAAAAAAAAGCCCAAAATTCTCTCTGGAGGTAGTTGCATTGGATAAACGGATTTTCTAAATGCATAACTATCGATGCCAATGTTAATTTCTGTGCTTGGTCTCCTGATGACAGATTCTAGAGAGCTTTATTTACACAACAGGTTAACACTGGTATATATTCTGCAGCGGATGTCAGATTAAATTAGTTTTGTTGTCGGAAACTGTTATGGATTCAATTTCTGTACAGCCGAGGCTTGGCTTCTGCTGCTGCCGCAGCCTTGTGAAAAGGTAAAATTTATTGTGGTCCTGTCACGTCTGCCACTTATCCTTTGTCGTGATAAAAATAACCAGCTTGAGCTTTTTAACATCCATAAGTAAATCTCTGCTCTGAGAATATATATATATATATATATATATATATATATATATATATATATTGCTCGTCTCAAAACTGAAGCAACAGATGGATTCCCATTTCTTTTCTTTTAAATCAACAACAAAAAATGCATTTTTGCCAAACAACTAATCTTACAACAGGAGCAGATTATAACAGGGCAAATCTCCTGTTTTGTATATTAATACTGATAAATTCCATTTTGTTCCCAGTAGCGGCTCCAAACACACAGAGAGAAAGCCATTCTCTTATCCCTCTACAATGCTATTGCGTGTGTGTGCAAAAATACAAGGCTCTATGTAAATATGTGCATTAGTTGTATCCCAGGGCAGAAATAGAAGGATGGCAGCTGGGTCAAGGCTGTGTTTCCTCCTGATAAGAGAAGAGGATCAAAGCGGTGGAACAGTGGGATTGAGTCACAACGAGCAGGATTTTTATGTTAGCGCTTAAATCAAGCTGCAAATAATTTCCCTTCCATCTCCTTCTTTCATCTGTTCTGTATTTCCTTTCATTTTTTTCGCTTTTTCACCCCGGATCCCTGTGTTCTTCATTCCTGCTCCCTTGTATAAATGTTTATAAAGGAGATAAACGAGGCAGGTGTTGTATTTACACCCCGATGTTAACAGCAGAGGTTAATGCAGAGCAGGAAAGAAGTCTGAGTGAATTTCGAGCAGTTGGATTTCACCAACTATGTCACACCAAGCCTCAAGCCACTTTAATTTTAACTTTCAGCTCTTTTTCCCCCCCTTATCCTCGTCCTCCCTGCTCTGACTTCTCTGCAGCATCTAACAGTCCAGCTTATCTCAGCGTGACCACACTGTGGTCCACGTCTGCTGTTGGAGAAGTCAGGCTGTAGAGGTGTCCCTTTCCTCCAACTCGCTTTTCTCCCTGACAGAGCGAGGGGGGGGGGCACAGCTCGTCCCACAGGCCGTTAAAATATTAAATGCCAGCAGCTATAGTTCATGTCAGGATGTAAACGTTCAACACACACACACAAAGATGTGCAAGACTAGAATGTGTGTATGTGTGAGTCAGTACAAGGGCAAAGCAGCACAAGGGAAATAAGTGTGTTTGTGTGTTAGGGACAGTAGGTATTGACGCTCTGATCTAACGAACCAGACACACATCGATGCCATGCAATCACTTTCAGTTGCTCTCCTTTTCAAGGTGAACAGGCAGCAGTGGATAACGTGTGTTTGTGATTTTGGCAATTTTTTTTTTCTTTTAATAATAATCCCTGTTGCCTCTAACTGTTGCTGGGGTTTTAATAAGCAAATTTGTTGAATAAATGACTTACGGGCCCATTACCATAAGTAGAAATTTAATTTCAGTCACAACATCAACCCACCTGTATCTGCTGCGCTGAGATTCTGTTTGTTAATCAAATGTTGACTTCACGACATCGACCTTTTTATTGAAGAAACAACAGTCAGGGTTAAAGACACGCTTTCACAAGACGAGGCAGAGGAAAAAAAAGCCTAGACGACGAAACACAAAATGCAAAGGTTTCCACAGATTGACTGCAGCGCCCCCTTTTTTTAGATAGATTCCCACCCACACCTTCACAGCTCACGTCTTGAGTGATCCTATGTGGATGCATCAATCAGGAGACAACTCTTGGCGTAGAGTACAAAGATGGTTGCCCAAGGGCACCATCTGCTGGAGGGGGTGATATTGTAATCCTCTCAGAAAAAGACATGCTGTAGGCTGAGGATTCCAAAACATCATCTCACCTGAGGCACCAAATGGCTTCCAAATGTGGTGGCCCCTGATGAAGGGCCGAGCCAAAGTGATCACAGTTCACTCAACAACCAACATTAACATTGGTCTAAGGAGACGGCGTTGTGACTGAACAGAAATGTGATTTAAATGCATGCTATGAGTTCGTCACTGCTGTGTAGGACGTAGGTGGAGATGTCTGTGCTGCTTACGCAGACGTCGCTTTGACTCTTACTGCTTCAACTGCTGCACCTGTCAGCGACGTAGAGCTGAGGGAAGCTGCAGTGAAGTTTATATGACAACTGCCAATTAACATGAAGCCCAGTACAGCTGAGAAGAAGTACTCAGTAATTTTCCAACACTTACTCCAATTAAGGAAGAGTGGAGCAGATCCTGATCATATATATATTTATATGTATATATATATGCATACAGTATACAGTACATTGGAGCTCCAAGCAGCCAATCAGAAGTCTCATTGATTTATCCCCAGGATGGCGCTTGTGTGATGTCACTTCACAGCACAACAGATGCTTTAGAGCAAATTGCACGCTTGCAACTTTGTATCTCAGGATGTTACTTCTATCATGTTATTACTTTATAACATGACAGACCCAAACTCTCTTCACTGCTGCTTCCAGGTGCCATCAGGTTCTGTTCTATGACATGGATCTGTGGAGTGGTGTATGTTTTGTTATTGATTTGTTGTTTAAATATCCGTTTTTACTTTAAAGACAGCATCTGTGGTGCAGTGTAGTGATGTCACACAAGGACCCTTGTGTGATTGGCTGCTAATGAGTGAGACTTCTGATTGGCTGCTGATGGGCCCTATGTGGTAAAAATGCATTTATGGATTTGGCAACTTACAAATGTATTTTATGGAATTCACAAATGTATTTTTATTAGTGAATATTCCATTACATTCGTTTGTTAATCGTTGATGGTGTATTAATGTTATTAAATGTGAATTTGGGAAATATGTTTGTAGATCTATGGCCGTACATTTATTCTTTAGGCAACTGTTCTGGGTCCATACACATCAGCCCACGTTAGTTGATCTGCTTGTATCATTATTCACTTTCTCTAAAAAAAAAAAAATAATAACATTGTAGCACACCAAAATAATACATGAATGAATTAAATCACTCCCTGGATTACGATTGCATGAAATAAAAATAAAAATTAAAGGAAACATTTAATAATAATAATAATAATAATAATAATAAATGTATTTAAAGACACCTTTCTCATTTAATTTTATTGTTATAATGATGTGTTATTGTTTTATTTCGCCGTTAAGGATAAAAATTGTCACTCATTACTGTAACGTTTTTCCACATCACTCCCATTGTCATTGTTGTCAGCATCACTCACTTTATTTTCTCGATTGGTAGAATTTTCCAAACCCTGTCCTCCTTTCTCTTCCCCACTTTACTGCCCTCCTCACCGTCCACTGGAGACGGGTGCACTCTGTGGACGTCATCAACGGTCATTTGTCTTTTCCTGCTTTGGAAATACGAAATCTATGTCTCATTCAGTCTCACTCAGCGAGCAACAACACATGGCTTTACATCTTCTGGTGCCCTTGAAACATACGTTTTCTTCATGTACACATAGAGAGAGAACACGGCTCCAGCCCACGCCGCCCACCACTACTATCCTGGTCCGCGCCCACATAAACAAGCAAATACTTATATGAAACTTATAAAGAGAGAGAAAAACGGCACTTTGAACGAGCGCCGTGCTGTGCCGCGCCATGATTCATCACTTGGGGAATCATCTGTGTAGGCAGCATGCAGTGTTTGGAGTGTGTGTGTGTGTGTGTGTGTGTGTGTGTGAAGCAGCTGCCATTTGGTAGATTGATGGGGCCATATTCAGACAATGAGCTGTATTTCATTTCCCTCGCTCCTCTGTGAGAACTACATTCCCTTTTTCCTGCCTATCTCATCTTTCTTTCCACAGGAGCTGGAGCAAACTGTCAATTGCTTCCTTTTTCCTCCTACCACCCCCTCTTCACCTCCTCTCTTGCTCTTTCTCTGTCACATATCCATCCATCCATCACGGCGTCAGCAGCCAGATCCTCATCAAAGCACCTCGGCTGGAGGGTTGAAGAGTCTTGTTTCTGACTTTGAAGGAGAACTTTCCACAGAGAAGACATTCATCTCTGCGTCAGTATCATCAGTCTAATTGTTGGTCTCCTACTTCTCAGTAGAACTAAGATGTTTTTACCTCTATTTTTGGACTATTCTTATGGAAACCTCAGTTATCTATAGCTGTGCATACCTACAGACTGAGGCTGTGAGTGACCTGGATGACTCACGGACACCAGTGAAGTAAAGCTGGTAATTTGGTGTCAGCTGTTACAAAAGACACTTAGACAAAGAGTGTGACGTGTTCTCTCGACACGCGGTCGGGTCTCCAGCAGCGCAAAGCAAACACGGCTGCGTGGCCGAGATAGCGGCACAGTGTGGTGAATGTAAAGTGAGCAGCGCTGACGCTGAAGTAATCCTCAAAGAATGTCAGACGGAGATAATCGACGGCGCTAAAATCAATCGTCAACATTTGCTGTAAAGGTGAAGATGTCACTCAGTGTCAGAGCTGCAGAGAATCATGGGCCGGCTCTCCTTCTGCTCTGCCTCCAGTGCCTGCGTACATCTGTTCCTGCAGCTTAAATATAGTGTTATCACCTCTCTTCACAGGAACAGTTTATTCTAGGCTGCACAAACACTCGCTTGATATTTTCAGTATTGTCCTCTGGGGACTGTTGTACTTATTTTATTCCCTCAGACCATTAAGGATAAAATATGATACAACGACTGGAAGGTAGAGTCTGCAATATGTTTTAGTTACTTTACCCAGAGTATGGGCTGCACCTACTCCAATGTAGACTGTAGTTAAGCTTTGACTGATGATGTTGATGATCAGAGCTCAACCTGATTGGTTGGTGGCCTAGTATAGTGGCTTTTATTAAAGCCATCAGTCCAGAGAAAACAATACAGTGCAGTACTGCAGTCGGCTAAGGAGGAAAACAAACTCCTTGTCATTGTGACACTGTGATTCACACCACTGCACACAACGTAATGTCACCTCTGTATTTAACCCATCACCAAAGTGAACAGTGGGCAGCTTTGAGCGCCCGGGGAGCAGTGAGTGGGGACGGTGCCATGCTCAGTGGACCTCAGTGGTAACTTGGCAGTAGGGGGATTCGAACTTGCAGCCCCAAGTCTGCTTCCTTAACCATTAGGCCACCAACTGCCCCACAACTACTACAATTACTACAATAATATACACAGAAGGATGTCAAAAATAAGTTGTTTAAAAACAACTTCCGACACCAATCAGTCCCAGAGACTCTTTAGACCTCACTTGACATCATGAATCGGTGTCCTGAACAAGACAAACAATACTCAGCCTGGACCGACTCCGGAGGCTTTTCTCCAGGTCCTGGCCTAATAAAGGTGAGGAGGAATCACTGAGGGAAATGGCAGGCAATATTGCTGTGGACTTTGACCAGTCCCTGCAGTGTGCTGCTATTTTTAAGAGATGGAGACACAAACCAAGAGACCCAGAATTGAAGTCTCCAAAGAGTTAAGTTTGTTATTAAACTAAATAATCTGGGGATATTCTGTACAAACTTGTACTTACAGACGTGTAGATACGGGAACAAACCCACCTTTATCTGTGAGTCTTTTCTCCAGTTCTTTTTTTTCTGTTTTTTAGTTTTCAATGCTGGGTTTCTGCTTGATTCCACTCTTTTAATAAACTAGAATTAAAATAAACATGGATAGTTAATGGTCTTGTACTAATGAGACAAACTTGTAGGAGGGAGCCTCAAGTGTGTGAACGTGCTCTAACACAGCAAATCTAGAACATCAGCAGTGTTGCCTGATGTCAAAAGGACTTTATTCAGGAATGGTTTGCAGTGTTCTGATGCAGCTGAAGACAGAAACATATCATTGAGCCACAAGCTACATGATTTACTATCACCATGTCACATAACTGCCTCCATGCGTTATATTGTGTGTTGACTGGCTGTAATAAAAGGCATCATGAATGACATTTAGTTGTTTGTACAGTTTATGGTCTGTTGTATTATTGTTGTATCAGTAGTAGGTGGTGGATGGACTAGGGACACTAGGAATATGGACTAGAGACACTAGGAATATGGACTAGAGACACTAGGAATATGGACTAGAGACACAAGGAATAGGTAGAAGACAAGAGACAGAGCTGGAGGTGGAGGAGTTAAAGATGCTGAGATTCTCTTTAGGAGAGACAAGGATGGACAGGATCAGGAATGAGGTGATTAGAGGGACAACACAAACAGGAAGGTTTGAAGAAAAAGCTAGAGAAGACAGATTAAGATGGTTTGGGCATGTCCAGAGGAGGGACAGTGGTTATATTGGGAAAAGACTGCTAGACATGGAGCTACCAGGTAAGAGACGAAGAGGAAGGCCAAAGAGGAGATTTATGGATGCGGTGAGGGAGGACATGGAGGTGGTTGGAGTTGGAGTGGAGGATGCGGAGGACAGGGGGAGATGGAAGTTGTTGACTCGCTGTGGCAACCCCTGAAAAACGGGATAAGCTGAAAGAAGAAAGGTGGTGGGTTTGCCCAGGGTCAGTGTCTCTGCTGCTTTCAGTGGATTCACCACCTGCAGGAAGGTTCATGAGGGAGTGTTGGTCGTAAAGACTTGGTACCGGATCACGAGTTGCATGTAAGAATAAGAGTTGAACTAGTCACAGTCACAGTCCAGATTAATCTTCTTGCTTGTTAAACCCCATCACATCTATTAACTTCTTTATGTGTTTCATTAACTACCCAACCAGAGCACAGAGCCAAGGTAATCCACATCAGTGAGACAGCTCCTGAAACTCACATAGAGCCTAATGTTCTTGGAGCAGAGACAGCAGATCACGGGTCACATCCTGTGAGGTGGGACTCATGGTTTATTCATTATCACCTTCTGCTCATCATCTTCAGTTCAGTGCAGGTCGCGTGTTGTTGCTTCTGTTTATGCTGCGGTTGTCGACGATGCTTTCAAGGACCTTCTCCAAAAAGTGTTTGAATGCTGAGCAAATAGGTTTTAATGCAAAATGTTCGGTCGTGCTCTGACTTCACAGCCTTGACGTTGAGAGCAAAATTTGTCATAGCCAACCACGCATAAACACACAACCTCTGCGAGCCTCCACCCGACGGTTAATTAATACATTAATGCCATCTTGAGACCTCGACAGCTGGTGCAAATCCTTCCTGTGCCAGTGGCCTTGGCTCGTGCCCTGCTCACACTTTTGTCCTTTTTCCCTCGGCATCTAAAGTCTCGTTCGCCTCGTTGAGCATCACAGCCTCCACCGATGTATCTGTTCCGCTGTCAGGACAGACTTATATCCACGCTGATTACCGAGAGGCCTGACTGAGCAAAAAGAAATGTTACATAGATGCTAGATTTGTGCGATGAATACAGATTCTGTATGACCATTTTTATTATTAATATTATTATTGTTTTAGTCTGAGGAACCAGCATCTTTGCAGAAACTCTGTTGAAACATGGAGGTAAAAACAAAAGTTTTTCAACCGCTGCATCTCAATAGGGAAAATCACCTTCCGTCTTTTATGTGCCGTAACAATAGAGTCTTTCACATTTCACATTATCTCTGCCATTGCAAACCTCTCCAAGAATAAATTAACTCCAACTCTGTCCTCCATTATTTCAAGAAATTAAGATCTACACCGAGTTGTTAAAGAGAGAAAATGCAACCATGTGTTTAATTGGCCTGGAGTGCTGATATGACAATGTACGGCTCGTGATTAATGGACGCCGAGTACTTCTGCTGCTGCTGCTGCTGCTGCCGCTGCTGCTGCCTATGGTTTGATGAAATCACATACATGAGAGTGGGATTAAAGAAAATGTATTTTTTTGTTGGATCTGAGGGAATATGTGATAAGCATGAGCAGTGCATTGTGGGAGTGCACCCATGATGAAGTGCAGTACTGTACGCATGTGTGTGTGAAACTCATGTACAGGAGGTTAGATCTCTGCTCCTGCTGGTGTGATTAAAGACAGAGCTGTGTGAATGTGTAGAGAGTCCACACCAGGATACTGAAGTACAACAGTCAGGCAGAAACAACACTGATACAATGTATAGTTGTCCAACCATCTTCTATAGAACGTCAACGGATGTCTCTGTGCTTCCTCTTTGACGTCATCACAACATACTTGCTTTTTATTGTCAGTGTTCATTCTTAATCTTATTGGTTTATTCTAATTTATACTAATTGTTTCCATGATGCTTTAGGTCCTAGTTCCACCGAGCCTATCAGTCTTTCTGACTGCACACTTATTATATATATAAGGAGCTTCTTATGTACTACTAAATAGTATGCATTTCTGTTTAGTAAACGCCTCATAAAGTAGCTGACTATTTCATATCATGACAGTTCTCACTTGCAGCTCTCTACTGTATGTTTCCTTAAGTTTTAATGTCTTTTCACCACAGCTGGTGTTTATTGTTTTTAATGGTTAACTCCATGTTGTCTCTTTCATCGACCTGGGTACTAATTCATTTTGACATTAGACTTGAAGTGGCAAAGGTACATCTCCCTCCTGCTGGTACGTCCACTGTGTAACAGTCAGAACCTGAGGATTTACAGATAAACTGAATGTTGGAGATGAGTGAGGAATAAAAATAGACACAAGACTGGCATAAGAAACCAAACACACTGTAACTAAATGACCTGTGACATACGACAGTTGGAGAGGATAAGCAAACAGGCAGAGACATTAGTGAACAGGAAGAGGTGAGGAAAATCAGAAAGAGAAGAAAAGGAAATTAGAGAAAAAGAACAACAGGGAGAGGTGGACAGTTGTGGAGAATGTGGTGGGAAAATGAGATGAGGTGAACCTGGAGACAAATCTCTGTGAGGATCAATCAGCGGCTTGAGTCACCAATGTGTCAATTGCAGAATATCAGGACAACACTGGCTCTTCTCTGGTTGATCACCAAAAGACCTTAATATTTACTAAACTTAATTGGTCGCTCAGCAAGTCTGCTTATATTATTATCCAATCAAAATGTCCCCTGTCCCTTTCAAAAACAAAATGTTTATTTGACTGCCACTTGTCCTTCTTTTTTCTTAAGTCAAACGGACATTAATTAGTTTTTATTGGGTAGACCATTTATACACACACACACACACACACACACACACACACACACACACACACACACACACACACACACACACATATATATGTATATATATATATAAAAAATGCAGCTTCTTCAGACCTTCTCTATACTTCTCCATCAACATCCTCAAGGCCACCTTCAAGAATACCTTCCTTAAATGCTTCCTTAATTAAATGAGTTCACTTCCTTCACAGTCTAGACAGTCTTTATGATACAGTTAAATCATTTATAATAATATCATTATATGTACATGTACAAGTTGGTTTCCACCAAATCTTTACTGACTACGTGCAGTTTTTCCCTGTATTGACTTTCAGCACCATGGAGAGCAGTCCACAGGGCCCCACAATAGACCAAACCCATTGATTCTGTGCTTGAACAACATCCTGGACCAACAGCAGCAGCTCAGCATCTTATTTACACTGGAGCTGACTTGTTAATGGACCTTAATCATCACAGCAAATTAAATAATTTAAAGCAACATTTATTTCATTGTTGTTCCTGTTTGGTCAGTCTTTATCACACCACTCTGCCCTGTGCAATGTACACACTCTCATCTGAATTAAAAAAAAAACCCCTTCTTTTAAAGATGAATCCTGGATTGATGGTCTCCAGAAAACCACTGAATAGTGAGAGTTAGAAAATTCAAAGTTGTCCCCCAAAAAACATTACCACTTTGCACAAGCAGACACAACACAGGCCACAGTTGTTCAGTCTCCTGTTTGTCACTTCCTCTAATCAGCTACATGTCTTATTGGAAATCGTTGCAGTGTGTCTCTGCCCTGATGCCAACAAAAGATTATCTCGCGGATGAAATTAGACTTTGGCTACTTCCAGTCAATCTATCTGTAACAAATAGCTACAAAGATGTGCCCCTGTCCGCCAGGATGCCTCACTCTGCTGTGCTTTCAGTCCATACGCAACACATCTTTCCTTGGGCCAGGAAATCATGTCACTGTGGTGGAAAAAGCTTCCTTAGTTTCAACACAGCATTTTCTCATAAAACAAGTGGAGTTTCTGAGAGTGCGTTTATTTTTAGGCGTAGCAGCGGGGGCATAAGTCTGTCCAGTAATGAGTGGAAACCAAGTGGGTAACCTGGTTTCCCTGAGACACAAAAAGAATCCTGTGAATCCCTTGTGAAAATGAAGTCGACTTTTTAATCACTCCCCCCTCCACCAGCTGCATCCTGGAGGCTGGCATCTTCTTTCTCCACCTTTTTAAAGTGGAGCCATCACACTGACATGTTCAGCTGCTCAGCTGTCACACACAGCCGTACATGTTACGTCGCTGCGCCTTGACTGGGCAGAATGAGTGCGTGGTAACATTACACGGGGGTTACATCACATTTCTTCAGTCTCCTAAGCAACCAGGTCTTCTGCAACAACAAAAGCAACACAACCACTGCGCTTCTGTGTCAGCATCCAGTTACATAAATGTTCAAGGTGACAGAGTCGAGCAGAAAGTCACATTTGACAGCATCAGCGTCCTGCCGTGGGCAGCTTTGCAAGGACACGACTGTTGTCGTGGAGAATGCAGTCAGGTGGAACACACTGTAGCACATCCACGGAGAAACCACACAGGAAGAGGTGGAGGGTGAGGTTATCGTAGTCATTTGAACTTTTGTTCCTATGAATTTCAGTTTCTTTCATTTTATTCTAATTAAATGAGCAAAATCTTCACAATTCTCTTTCAATCTGCAATGAAACATTTCTTTTTGAAAAGAATTCACAAAGGCATCATAATTCTGAATTTGTTGTAAAATAATAATTATTAAAGTCCAGTGGAAGCATAATGAACCAAATAATCCAAAGTTTTTTTTATTGTTTTTGCGCTATCTTCAACTGACATCTTAACAACGTTTTTAAAAGCAGATGTCATAACTAAATGGGAGAGTGAACAAAGCAGGGAATGTGTTTTCGTGTTTTAATGAGTTCCATCCTGTGCTTCGTTTCCACGGTGTGAACTTTTAAATGCGATAGATGAGACTGTGTTGTCTGGATTGATCACAGCCCTAATTTGGC
Source organism: Paraplagusia blochii (assembly GCA_016785265.1). Lineage (NCBI taxonomy): Eukaryota > Metazoa > Chordata > Actinopteri > Pleuronectiformes > Cynoglossidae > Paraplagusia > Paraplagusia blochii. The sequence goes on along the minus strand of JAFBJS010055155.1, from coordinate 431,003 downwards.
AACGGATTATTGTCTAGATGTAACCAGTCAAGGCTAAGTGAAAGATGAGTCACACTGAAGACGATGTTCTCTGTTGTTTATTATTATGTTTTCTCTCAGGGTCTGAAATCACAGCGGCAACTGTGAAACTAATATCAGGTGATGGTTAACACAGACATGTGATCTTCTCCTTTCTGCTTGTCCCTTTTTCAGTGGTTGCCACTCTGACTCCAACTACCTCCATGTCCTCCCTCAATGCATCCATCAATCTCCTCTTCATCTCCTACTTGGTAGCTCCATCTCTAGAATCATTCTTCTACCAATGTATCCACTGTCCCTCCTCTGAACATGTCCAAACCATCTCAATCTTCTCAGTCTTCTCTAGCTTTTTCTTCAAACCTTCCTGTCTGTGTTGTCCCTCTAATCACCTCATTCCTGATCCTGTCCATCCTTGTCTCTCCTAAAGAGAATCTCAGCATCTTTAACTCCTCCACCTCCAGCTCTGCCTCCTGTCTTCTACCTATTCCCAGACATCAGATCTGAATGGAAAATAATCAAGCTCTGATGTTTGATATCTAAAGACATTCACCCCTGTTCCTCTTCCCCTTGATGACCTCCTCCCTGTCCCCCTTTCAGTTTGTCTATGAATATTCCATCAGGCAGCAGAAGCTGTGCTCTGTCATTTCAGTCTCAGTATGGCACCTTATGTAATTCTGCAGATTTATGTATGTGAAAATAATCACAGCACAAGTCAATGTGTCCACAGCCACAGGCTGGGAACACACTGGAAATTAAAGAGAAAATGTGAGAAAAGGAATGTTGTTTTTGCATGAATTAAATGAGTGTGAAGGATGTTGTGGTTCCAGGAAGGAGTGTGAATCTGGTGATGATACTACAGAGGTAAATGTTAAAATGTCCAAAATAACCACATGTCATTGGTGAGGTCATGTTAGAATAACCCTGTGATTTCAATGCAATTGAAATTAATATGATTTTCTTGTTCACGTGTGAAGCCTTGAAGTTGAGATGAAACAGGATAACAAAGTCATTGTCATTACCCTGAAACTAAAGCATGACATGAGACACAGACACTGGGCTGATTTCAATACAGACCCTTGGAGAAGACAGAGCCTTGTGTTCTGACTCCAGCTGCTAGAACTAGACCAAGAACCTGTGAGCAGCCGTGCTAACTATGCTGCCCCAGATATCAAACAAAATAAATCATCTTGGTTTTAGCTGATGCCTTCAGGTTCCTACCACATCTACTCCACTCTCATTGTACTCCACCAAGGCTTCCATAAGGAAAGTAAAACCAAATTCTGACACACCACAGCACACACCAAGAAATGAGAGCTTTTTTGCATTTAACCCATCACCAAAGTGAACAGCTTTGAGCAGTGGAGCAGTGAGTGGGGAAGGTGCCGTGCTCAGTGGACCTCAGTGGTAACTTGGCAGTTATTGGATTCAAACCTGGAACCCTCCTGACCCCAGTCTGATCCCTTAACCGCAAGGCGTGGGGCAGTGGCGGCCTAACACCAGTGACTCACAAAGTAGGGTTCAGGAGGGGAGGGGCCACACCAATATATTACATTTAGCATCCGCTTTCATCCAACTTAATACAATTATGTAAAAACAAAAATCTATATGTTGACTATTGTTTATTTTTATTGATGTATGTGAAAATGACATTAGATAAATACATGTATAAATATATTATATATATCATATATATATTATTTTCTTTAGTTGCGTAACTGAGTTCTATATTACAATACAGAGTCATTTTTATATAAGCAGGGGCCATGAGTTTAAACTACACTAAATGGAATTTAATTCAACACCCTGGACAGTTAAATAATGTCAGATATGCATTAATCTGACATCACTGAGCAGAGTGAACCACAACAGCACAGCCAGCACACCTGTAGCAATCTGTGAAAGCCCCACAACTCTGGACAAAGACCAACACTGTCTGTCTCTTTCGTCCTGTGCAGCCGGGACACAGATTCCTCCGAGCAGACTAGGAAAGCAAAGAGAGCAGTATGTGCAGCTTTTCAATTTTAGCTCCACAGAGCCGAGAAAACAAGGCTGGAGCGTCAAACACTGGAAAAAAAATGCAGCATATTTGATTTGACGTCATTCTTTTCATCCTTGTTTTTTTCCCCAAGTAACAAAGCTGGGGGATTGGTTTTCCGCGTGAGTTTTCTTCATTGACTGTGACCATCCTGGGATTTAAGAATAATGATGTGAATGAGTCAAGAAAAAGTTGAATGTAATTATACCCCGACTGCTAAAAAAAAGAGAATCATTGAGAAGGACTATGTATCCTGCTCACTGTTGCTTAAATGTTTATGATTCTCTTGAATTTCTTACTAGGAACATTAAGGAATTTCTAAAACTAAAGTCTGTTTTAACAAAAAGTCCAATTAAAATTCCTGAGAAGTTTTAAAGGACAAAATAATCCAATATTATAATACATTTTTGTTTCTAGTGAGAACACTGACCTACAGTAGTAACAGCAGAAAGGATGCAAAAAGCTGAAGAAAAGTACAATTTTGAAAGTTATTCTTTTGACAGAACAAATATTAAAAAGTCTTTATTGTAACAATGGCCTATGAAAAACCAGGATTTGTGCAGATATTACTGCCAGTGTACAGCTACACAGCGCAGCAGGCGTCACGGTCTGCATTATAATACTGCCACGTCGACTCTTTTATGATAGTTTGAAGTACTTTGCGTGATTAATGACTTCATAAAACAAGGGACTACCAGCATCTGCGTTGCATAATTACAAAATATAATGTGATGTATTCATGATATCAGAGATGAGATTATCCAGAACACTCTGATTCAGCAATGGCTGCTGAAATGATAACCAAACTAATCCAGAACACGACACTTCCTTCATGCAGCCCGGAGTGGTTTCTGTGAGATCACCTTCAGCTCTGACACACACACCACCTGGAACAACCCAGGAAGACACGGTATTGGTGTAAGCGCGTGATTTGTCAAGGTCAGCTAGTGGTGGGATGCAATAAATCTGTGTGTTCCCCTACCCTGTTTGTGCCACAGACCTATTAAATGTCTAGTACTATTTTCATGGCCTGGTCATATAGTTGTGGCAGATAAAATAAAATTGCCAAATATTCTGAAATATCTCCCTACCTATAAAATCTTCCTACCCGAATTAACTGTGCATGTGCACAACAAGGATTTCTCAAGTGCACACAGCCTATAACTTTATGCAACCAGACCAATATAAAAAGTTATTTTATCAATGACTGCGTCATTTTGAGTTTGTTATTGTTGTCTTCACTAAGAAAATATTTCCTAATCAAATATAGTTGCATTATTGATGATGGAATCCTAGCCATTCTATTGGACAGTTCTTTTGTTGATATGGGTATGGATCAAGTGGAAGTAATAGACAGATGGGGCCAAAAGGAAACATTATTTTTCTGCAGCCCAGCACCAATTCACCCATGGTCCCTGGCACCAGTGCTCTACTTCACTTACAAATACATGTATAAACAAAGGGAGTGTCTCTGATTTTGAGTCATTCATTATGATGGATTCAAACCCACCTGTGCTCCATCACACCTGTGAGTTAGGACGGTGTCCTCATGTTAACGTTCATGATAAAATTACAATAAAAAGCCAGGACCAGAAAGAGTGGAGAGACTTGAGTGAAACTAGTGACACCAGGACAAAGTATATGGACAAATGCCCAAGATGTCTTCAAGAATTACACCAGCGTGGTACAGTGTTGGTGCCACCAGAGCGCCCAGAATACCCAAGTGATTAATAAAGACTGAAACTGTCGTAAAGTGTCAGTGTGGTCGTGTCCACGGAGGACTCGCGGGTTACAAAGCCATTTTCTCACAAGGAGTTAAAAAAAACAACCACCTGTCACGGAACGTCATGTTTCAGTTCCACTCTAGGAGCACCCACTAGGAACAGCCTTCATTTTATCCAAACATTTGAGCAGGGAATGATCACTGGATTAAAAACTAAAAACTAAAACATATGATGAGGGGAATAGAACTCGCACAATCAAAATCAGATAACAACATAGGAGCGCATCAGCAGCACAGCAGTTATTCAGTGGTGGTCTGAAGGTAAGCCAGTGCTGTGATTCACATTCCTAAATTAGCACCAGCAGCCTGGAAGTGGAAGCAAGAGGTGGGCAGAGTGCTTTCAGTGAAGTGAAGGTAATCAAATGGACTCTGGAGATTGATGAGAACGTCCTGATGTGGCCTGCTGACCCCTTCTGTACCATCACAACAGAGATACCAGACTAAAATAATCACCTAGAAACAAAGGTGTCAAATCTCAACTGACAGATGTCTTAGTCATCACTGATAACAACCATTGTTCACCCGTAAATAAACACATTTCAGCACCAAGCCGCTGTCCGCTCCATACCACAGTGACTGTTCTATAATAACCATCACTCATCACTAACAACATCATGTATGTCTGCGTTGTTAAAAACATTTAAATGAGACATTTTCCAAATGAAAACTGTCTCTGCCCTGTTTCTGTCCAGCTTTATTAAGAGATACAATTCAGGCATGCAGCGTTTGAAGGCCACAAATATTATTTTCTCACAAAATGTTCCATCAGCACTGGGAGCATCTGCCCAGAGACTAGTTTTATTTTGCAAAGCTGGAGGCATCTTCCCAGACAAGGTTAGAAAGGGGCAAGAATCACTTGAAATGATGGGATGCATCACCCTGTGACATTTCTCTTCCCTGCAGCTCAGCTGTGAGGTTTATATCAACAGAGGCCAAAAAACATCAGACAAGTATTTGCCAGTTACAGACACACACTCTCCCACTATAAATGGAAGGTTGCAGCAGGGACAGTGTCAGCATGTGAACAGAAACCTACACACCATACCATGACATGACAACCAGATTTTTCCACTGTCACTGTGATATTTTGGATTATCGCTCACTGCTCCAAAAGCATCATGAAGCAGGTATTTACAAAAACATATAATGGCTGAAATGCAGTCCCAAACCATTGCAGAGCCCCACCAAGGTTATTGGCAGCATCCTCAAACACAATAATTAGTTCTTGGACCTTAAGCAGCCTTTTTTCATTTATTTGGCCAGGGGTCTTTTCTCTTAGACCTGAGGTGGGCAAACTTTTTGACTCATGATCTAAAATGCGTCCCAGAATTGGACACGGGGGCTGAGCTGACAGCAAAAACTGAACTAAGATATGGCATTTAAAAATGCATAAAACCTAAAATGCTACATTTCTAATAATAATAATCATTATAATAATAATAATGATAGCCTTTCTGACATCAACTGCTGAGGAACTGCAGGCATTGCAGGGAAAAGGCAGGAGTATAATGATTATATAAATAAATCATTTAATTTGGACAAGGTTGGCGGGCCGCATTAAGAAGCTCAACGGGCCGCATCTGGTCCCCGAGCCTTAGTTTGCCCATGCCTGTCATAGACCATTTCCAATGAAGCTTAGGTGATCTTAGATGATCTCTTTTTTGTTGTACTCTTTATATAAAATTATAATTTCCATTTTTTTCAATTTTTCACGGCCTTTTCATTATATAATGCACAGTTACTGTTGTACACGTATTAGATGTTGGTGAATAATAGATGAAATTATAAACACACAGCAAATGCCAGACTCTTGGTCAATCAGTGCTCTTGCTATAGCCAAAAGGTCATGAGTTTGATTCCCGGTGGTAACTGATGTCCTTTTGTATGTGGTCTGGCTGTTTTCATGCTCTGTGTACTGCATTTTTTCCCCTCACATTTTGAAACCATGTAGAGTTGTGTGAATTGTTCATGATGGAAACGCTTGTTTGTCTCCATCCGTCTTTCTAACAGTCTGTCAAACTGACCAGGGTGTAGCCACCCACCCAGGACAACAATGTTTACACAAAATTTCGACATACTCCATTTTCTCTAATTTTTTGTCTGTGTTTTTAATATAATGGTAATTATAAACATGTTTTTTTTAAATGCTTAGTAAATATTTTGACCTTAACTACTCCTACACAAAGTTGCGTTATTACTGTGCTGTCGAGTTTATTTTTGGCCAGTGGGTTGCGCTGAGGAGAAACAGTGAAATCCAAATTTGTGGCACAGTCGAATTTTAAGATGTAGTCAGAGAAAAAAAAAAGGCCAGCGATGGAGATCTGGGCAGATGTAGATGGATGTAGTACTTCAGTGCTCTCCATCATCTCGGTGCTGAAGTTGGAGGCTGTCTTCAGCCACTTAGTCAGTGTGTGGTGCTGATGGTGCTACAGCCCAGGCTCCTCTGAGGAGATGAGCGCATCAGCAGTTAACAGGAATGAGCCGTGTAATAAAGAACCACTGGTGTCGGTGCCGATTCTTTTCGAACCTCAGCGTGGAGCCGAGGTTGTAGCTCTGCTGGTCCGATGCTTTAAAACATGGCTGTGAGACGCTTCTTCTCTGTGAGTCCACCAGTTCTCATTACAGCAGACCACATTGCCATGTAAGACGCTGCACGTAGTGTGGAGGAGATAGAAGAAAAGATAACTCACACGCTCCAGATGATCGATCCACGGATGCCATCGCTGGGCATGGAGGCGGGCTGGGCGGTGATCACCTTCAGGAACAAAGCGCCTTATTTCCCCGCTGCGTCCCGGTGAAAGCCCGCTGTTTGTCCGCTCCTCGGCTCCTGTCTCCTCCTGAGCTCCTGTGGCAGGGACAAGCACGCCGCCTGGAGTTGCTCTTGTGCAGGACTGAGCCTCACTCACACATCAGCGCACACTGTGGAGCTACACACTGGTGTGGGATGATGATGAGGAGGAGGAGGAGTGTGGTGATGATGATACTGATGATGATGATGTCGCCGGAATAGCGTCATTTTCTTCCCTTTTGCTCTACCTTCATCCTCACTGAGTTACACACAACAAAGGATATTCTGTATTTTTTGCATTTTTCAAGATCACTACAACCATTTGGGGGGAAATCAAAAATTAGACAACTCTCCATTGTTCTTTTAAAACACTCTCTTGCCTTCGCCATGCTTAAAATATCAGTACAAATGCAATGTAACACCAACCACTTAACCAAGCAACCTGATTAATTTGGTCATGCTTCACATTGCAGGGCTAAATAAATGAAATTTACACCTATAGTCAATGACCAGTTAAAAACTAATAATGTACTGTGAATAAAACTGAATAAACTAGAAAATTATTTTCTTAAAAGGGTTTTCTGTCAGTGCACAACCGTCACCCAAATCACAAGGTTAGGTATGGAAGGTATGGCCGTACTGCCCGTGTCTAAACCGGTCATCTTATTTGTATGGCCAACCTGTTCCAGAAAGATCTGCTGTGGCTGCAGGTTTTTGTTCCAACCAACCAAGAACACATAATTTGACCAATCAGCTGCCTGATGACAACTGCCAATGCCTTTTTTGTGATTTGGGTGGCAGTAGTGGAGACTGCTGCCCCTAATGAAAAAGAAGAGGAAGATAAATTAATCTTCAAATCTTCAGTGTACTTTGTCTGCTTTTCGTAACATCTGGCCCAGTGCTTCACAATTATTTTCTGTCATGCTGCCACAGGAATGGTTTGAGCCCCTGGTCCAACTCCCCACCCAACCCACACTCCTGCAAATTGAAATGCTATTAAGAACCTGATAACATATCTACAACCCCTGGCAAAAATTAAGGAATCACCAGTCTGGCAGGATGTTCATTCAGTTGTTTAATTAAAAAAAGCAGATTATAGACATGGACATGGACAAAATCATTTCAATTGGCAACTTTCTGGCCTGAAGGAACACTAAAAGAAATCCAGAAAAAAAGATGTGGTTACTGTTTAGACCAAGCAGACGATAAAATATGGAATCAATATATTCTCAGGATATAATTGGATTGGAAGAATTACAACAAAAAACACTTTAACACGACATATACTTAATGAATGTCAGTACTCTTCATCAATCCGGCTCCAACTATCTAATCCCAGGTTGAAGCCTCGTCATGGACCATTTTCTCCAACTTCCACCACAGGTTTTCAATTAGACAAAGTTGCCATTTGAAATTACTTGTTTTGTGTGCCATTTACCATCTGTTTTTTTTAAATACAAAATTAAACAACTGAACAAACATCCTTTGAAACTAGTGATTCCATCATTTTTGCCCGGGGTTGTATAAACCAATGAATGACCTGCTGCCACCCATCTATTGAGGTTTGTTTTTATTCTATCACATTATAACTGCAGTGGTACACTTGTATCTCTCTCACCATATTCCTATGGAAACTTGTCACGCCCCCTAGGGGGCCCTGACGTCACTACAAGACAGGTACTAATTTATATGAAACACATTCTCAGGTCCGGCGTTCAACCTCTGAGAGTCTGGCTGCTGTTTGTGACAGTTGTTTATGTTATAATTGTAGTGCTTTAAGGGTTTAACATTAAAATATATGTCTAACTTTATATTTTAAAGACTTCTCCTCCCTACTGCTAACTGTTGATCACCCCAGGTCTAGCAGATTCATGGATGAAGGGCTTTTACTATAAGGAAAGCTGATGTTTTAAAACAACTCCAATGTACACAGTGGCTGAAGAGTGCATCAATTCTGCATGAAAACCATCTAACAGTTTACATTCTAAGCCACATGTCTGGGCCCTTGGATCTATCCACCCGATTCTTCACACCTTCTGTTTTTCAGACTGTGAAGAAAAATGTCCACTTTTAACAAACCTGGCAACCTCCCACTACCTAACTAACTAATTGCTGGACAGAGAACACAGAATCACTAACCTCTTGCTGGATAAATAATAATAATAGTAAAACAAATAAAGACTGCAGAATACAACACATCTAATAAAACAGGTCTTACAGTAATTTCAACTGTTGCATTTTGTTCAGGTTGTTATTTCTCGGTGTTTGTCTCTTTTAATTCATCTCGGTCCTGAAATCTGGTGGCTAAAAGAATACCGTAGGAAATAAACTACCAAACAACAGGTCAAGGTTGTTCTTATATATGCTGGATACAAACAAGGTTCAACTCTTTAACACTCACTGCTGTCTCTTTTAGCTGTTCTAACAAAAAAAACTGTTTGACCCTCAGAGGTCAAACATATGACCTAACTATTTACACTGACTTCACTTAATGCAACCAGCCTGTATTTACCGTGTCCAAAGAGGAAGAGGAAGAAAACAGTAAATATTTCTCCGAATGTCAGAAGTGAACTGTCTTATACAACAGTCTCACTGCTCAGAGAGAACACAATTATTTTCATTTGCAATTTTAGTTACAAATCAATACAACATAGAATTTATACACTATGTCACTTCAGCAATAAGGTTTAATGGCTGTTCCTGTACAATATTCATCAACAGTGACAGCAGTAGCATAATCAATACATACAAAGGTAAAAGGTTAAAGTGTTATATAACTGGACTTTCATAGAGCTGGTACAACAGTAATACCAGTTAAAGTAGTAGCATTTTTTCTACAATAATCTTAGCTTTACACTAACTATGTTAATGTGCCACATAGACTACAATGCATTTCAGGTAATGTTTAAATTTAATTAACTAATATAATTATATTTAGGAATAAATTACCCAACATTTAAGGCCATTTTTTATTTATATATTCATTTTTCCTTTACATTTATTAGCTCACTTTTGTGTATTGTTATCCTTTAGTGAATCTGTATTCAGGTATAAGGCCATGCATGGGCAAACTAAGGCCCAGGGGCCAGATGTGGCCCATTAAGCTTAGTATTCCGGCTCGCCAAACTTCTCCAAATTATGTTATTGGGTTGTGTTGGGATTATACAGTATTTCCTTTTGTCTTCAGTATCTACATTTCCTCTATATAGGGTGTAAAGATCTATATATCTTGGTTCACGTGAACTTCACGCACCTACTTGGTCCTAGCCCCGTGTCCAATTTTAGGACCAATTGTGGCCCGTGAGTGAAAAAGTTTGACCATGTCTGCATTTGGCTGACACTGTCTGGACCGACTGTCGGTCCAGACAGTGTCAGTGTCAGCAGCTCTCATAGCTGCTCACGTCCAACTCTACTCTAGCCTTAAGATCAACTAATGTATCTGTTTCTACCTTCTTAAGTATTCTGTTAATGCCTTGAGTTGTCTCACAACTGAGTACTAGATCTATATATTTAAATACTACTTTGAGTAAGATAACTCCTATATCACCTAGATAAAATACTTTTTTGTCTTACTGAATTTAGATGTCTAGAGCAGTGTTACCCAACATTTTTTGCGCCACAAACAAGTTACATGTCTCATACTATTTTCGGCCGTTCGGTCCATCGGTCGTTAAGTTGTGGCAAATAAATACCCCTTATTAAAAGTAAATTTTCGACGTTCTGAAGTATTTTCTTACCCATAATTCCTTTCCTATCTTCCTGGGTTTCCTATAAGTCTTCACTGAGAAAATATTTCCCAATCAAATATAGTTGCACTATTGATGATGGACTCCTAGCCATTCTATTGGTCAGTTTTTTTGTTGATATGGGTATGGATCAAGTGGAACTAATAGCCAGATTGGAAAGGAAACATTATTTCTCTGCGGCCCGGCAACAATTCACCCACGGACTGGTACCAGTCCCCGGCCCAATGCTTGGGAACCATCTCTAAACATCTCCTAAGCTCATCATTTTAAGCTATTGATTAATTAATCATTTACCATACTCTGAACACTAATCGTGTCATTAACCTAATACTGATGTTTTGTGGGGCTTTTGGTAACACTATTATGTATGTTTGAACAAGTTTTAAATGTTTATTACAACTTCAACTTTATTTGTTAAAAGTGCCAAATCACAACAACACTGTCCCAAGGCACTTTACCAAACTACCTTTACTACCTTTTAATAAACTTTTTCCTTATTCTACGTTTTTTTCCTCTTGTCGTCGGCTCAGTATGTTTTTAATAGAAAATTTAAATAATCACCAGACAACTGTTTTAGAACTCTGAATACTACTGTGATTGCACAGAGCAGATAAACTGGATTGATTATGATTAATATATTTCTGTGTCCTTTCTTAGCACTGATGAAAAATATATAGTTTATAGAAGGAATTTAATGAAAAATTCTCAGCCCTTGTTTTTTCAGAACCTCCCTGCTCCAGTAACAGGCCTGAATGATGACCCATGGACCCCTCCCCCACAACCCTTCCCCCACACAACTCCAACCCTGCCCCAAACCCCATGTCCTGAGTGAGGTGGCAGTAAATTTCCACAGGACTTGTTGTCCCATTCTTGAGCCAACACTGACGTTCAGAAAGAGCCCTCAAAACTATGCAGACATACCTTCTATGCCATTCAGTGACAGGGGAGAGGGCCGGAGTGGTGACTGGTATTAGGCTGACCACCAGAGTGACCAGAGGAATGGGCACTGGAAAAGTACCGGGGCCAGCAGCTGAGCCCAGCCCCCTCCAACTCTGCGCTCCCACGTAGAGCCTCCAGCAGGGGGCTAGAGGCTCTCCAGGGGCTTAAAGTAGAATAGAAAACTCAAAAGAGAGCTTTACAGCTACACCAGCTTAAAGTTTTACATATTGAATATAATTTTTCAGGATTTTTTTAACAATTTATTTCTAAAACTAATTATGGATGCTGAAAGTCATGAGTAAACCTACACATTATAGAAAGCATAATTATGAAAGTATTGCATTTGACAGTTACACAATTTTATTGTGATAGGTTGTGATAAGTTGCTGACTGTAATAAATATATCAAAATAAATGTATTTAAAATTTAAATTAAAAGTTTTTTTTTCATTGTGTTAAAATTAGATTATTAGATATTTTTATAATCTAATAATATTTTAATAGATTATTTTTGTTGTTATGCATTCATTCATCTGTATTCTCTTATCCATTAATGAGTTGCAGGTGCTGCAGTCTCCACTTCTGGCACACAAATCACACTATTGTGAGCCTTCCTGTGGGAAGTGAGTCCACTGGAAATCATGCAGGGTATACAAATAATTGAATTTTCTGCACTGTAATTTCTTACAACTATCCTATATGTCATGTGTACTTGAAGGGTATTACTTGAGTGATATATGGTAAGTGTTAATTGCTTGAGGTGCATGTTTGTGTATGTTGGTGTCTGAGTATTGCATGGCTCTCCAGTCAAACATTACCTCCTTGTCTTCTTTCTCTTGTCTCTCTTACAGATGTAAATGACAAAACAGCTCACCCTGGTTGACAGATCTGACAGAGTTGCATCACATGTTTCCTGTCATGAACTTTAGACCCAGACCATGACCACAAGCAAAAACAAGAACAAACTAAAAACATCTTGTCATAGAAACACCTGGTCTGGTCTCCAGACGTCCTGCTGGAATTAGCAATTTAAATGATTGTTTTACGTTGTGCAGAGTTCAATGTTCAGACTTGTCCTGTTTCCTACTTGAAACTTGGAGTTTTGCCAACCAATGTCTACATGGTACGGCCAGATCGGCAGGCAGCAACACAATCTCTCCTCTGATTTAGCTACTGCTTATGTAATGAGAAATATGACCCGGAGTCAGTGTTCTGACAGAGGCTTGTCTTCTCAACACCTCTGGTGGCTCGTGTTATATCATTCAGATGCAGACAGTGGAGTCCAGGAGAGACGGGTGTCAACAGGGTGGGACATAATGAATGAAATTAACTGCATTGATGGTCTAATGATCAACAAGGGGGCTTTTAAACCCAGTTTTAAGACACTTGACTACAAGTTCAGTGAGTTAATAAAACCACGTTGTCTAATAGACGTCTAATCCTGCATAATGCACATGCAGGTGTTGAACTCTAGTCCGTTGGGGAGGAGCTGTTTGACTGTTCTCATCCAAATGAAGTTGGAACACGTTCTGACCTCTGTCTCTTTGGTGTCCATTTACCCCGTCCATCATCATGACAAATTAGAGGTGGACATTCCTGTGTATGGCATTTGGACAATCAATGAAGCTGCAGACATAGAACTAATAGTGATACAGGTACTGATGACACAGGAACAATAGGAGTCTGGATGACTGTTAGTTTGACAGACAACATTGGAACTAACAAGTTTAACTGCACAAACTTGTTAAATGCGACTAGTTATATTTACAGTTATGACGTATGCTTTTTTGAACTGGGCAGTGGTGGCTTAGTGGTTAATCACTCTATCTATCTATCTATCTATCTATCTATCTATCTATCTATCTATCTATCTATCTATCTATCTATCTATCTATCTGTCTATTTATCTATCGTTTTATCAGTTCATAGACACTTAATACGTAGACCATTATTTCATATAATAGTTGGTATTGTTTTCACTTTTGTAATAATTACTGTTATTATGTAATCCCTCACTATGGCTCCTGCAGCTTGTGCATTGTGCAAACGATCATGCTTAAACCCGCCCCCGGTGGATTTGATAGGATAAGCGCTAACGTAAATAGAGCCAGACGCTGGCCGTGATTGGTTGGAACCTGAAGGCTAGCCAGGACTGTCCCCCTCAGTCCGCATTCAGAGGCATGTTAACAGGTTCGTTAAACCGTAATAACGTGGACGGAGCCTCAGTGACGGACCTTAGCGTAGCCACAGAGACCTGAAGGAACCATGAAGTTGGTCAGGTTCATCATGAAGAACGCTGCGTTGGCCAGCGTTCCCAAACACATCGAACATTTCTCCAAATTCTCCCCTTCCCCGCTCTCCATGAAGCAGTTTCTCGATTTTGGTGAGTATCGATCCGGCCGATCTGAATGATTTAGGTTGTCATTAAAACGTTTCGATTCATAAAGAGTGGGGGGAATTTCAGTGGGAGCAGCGATTGTATGCAGAACGGTGGGAAGAGGCGGGTCTCGAACATCAGTGTGGAGCCACTGTGTTCAATCCAGCCTAGAGTTGCGTCAGCTCAGTGTGGCTGTGTTGTCCTGACTCGGCCCCGCAAAGACAACAAGGCAGGACTTGACATACTGCTGGGATCGAACGCTTTTCCAAGACGCTTCTAATGCTGTGATCATAAACGTTTCTACAAAATACATGCATTATAATGCATTATACATGTATTACAGTACACTATGCTTGATCCCTGTCCCGTATAAGTGTACAGAAATGCTCGCCCTCAAGTTTCATATGTCTGCAAGGATCAAGTGGTGGAAATAGCTGTGTGGGCCACATCTGCGTTGGGTCATAACACTATCATAAATAATTACTGTGATTGTTAATTAATATACTATTTATATAAATAATAGTGTTACCTTTGGGATCAATAAAGTCATTTGAAGCTGAACAGAATGTGTGTTTATTTTAATCTTTTGTTTAATAATGTTAAATTGATTGGGGTTGAGATTCTTTTTTTCATGATCTTGTGGTTAAACAGCTTTGATTCTGACAGCGTCGTCCATTTGTTTCATTCAGGCTCCATCAATGCCTGTGAAAAGACATCTTTTGTCTTCCTGAGGCAGGAGCTCCCGGTGAGACTTTCAAACATTATGAAGGAAATCAACCTCTTGCCAGATAAACTGCTGTCCACACCATCAGTACAGATCGTGCAGAGCTGGTAAGTCCAAACAAAACAGGGTTTTGTTTGTTGTGATAACTGAGAAATTCGAGATTTTTATGGCGGATCTTTAAAGTGTCATTGGGTTACGAGATATTCTATCGTCAAAGATGTGAAAATCCACATCTGCCGACCTCCGCTGCCTCCTTTCATTTCCTCCAGTTCTAACATCACAGTCAGAATCATAACAGCAGCTCAGCCACAGTCTTGGCCTCTGCTTCTTCACCCCATGTTGCATGGGGGGAGGAGATGAACTTTCCCCTAGATTGCCGTTGTGCGTCACGTGATGTTGTTTTCAACAGGGGCTGACTGTCTTTCTAATCTGAGAAAGGAACATAAGTGTAGGCCCTGGTATTGATGATGGTATTGATTCCTGCAGATCAGCTGTGGTTGAAAGTGTGTGTTTTTATATGTCATCTTCCCAGGTACATCCAGAGTTTAATGGAGGTCCTGGATTTCTTAGAAAAGAACCCTGATGATCACAAAGTCCTGTCAGAGTAAGTTTTTCACTGATCTGATTGGCTGAAGATATGAGTGGTACAGTTCAAGTCAGGGTCAGTTTTTATCCAGCTCCCAATCACAATATGCTGACAGGAAATTAACTTTTGTGTCTCGGTTTTCCCCAGACTGCCATTACTCTTCTCCTTGTTATATAACATTTTTTTCTGACTGTAGATTTCCTTTATTCCATCTCCCCAAGGTTTGTTGACGCCTTGGTTACAATCAGAAACCGACACAATGATGTCGTGCCAACTATGGCACAGGGCATCATCGAGTACAAAGAGGCCTTCCCCCAGGATCCAGTGACCAACCAGAACATTCAGTACTTTCTGGATCGGTTCTACATGAGTCGCATTTCAATCCGTATGCTCATCAACCAACACAGTGAGTGGGGCCTCCTTCTGATGCCTTTTGTTGCTCATTTTGCTGGCGCCGAGCCTTTCTTCCCATTTATAAAGTTTGACACATTTTCTGCGACAATAATCTTGATGTCATCTTGTTTACTTGTGTCACCAATAATAATGACATGGCCTTTTGAATCAAATGAGCAGCCAATTGAATCAGATAACATTCAACTGACAACAGTGATATGTGAGTTGTTGGCAATCATGTGAAACAGGCATTTTTGATGCATATCAGTAATACTACAGTGGAGCAGTACTTATTGCACATGCGTGATCTATACCCATTTATTTCTTTACTACGGAATTCTTTCCTTTTTCTAACAAACTTTGCTATTTATCTCCTGATTTGGTTTGTGACAATTCAATGACAGACTGTTTTCTTTCTTAACTCCCTGTGTTTGCTTTACAAAAATATCCCCTATTTAGTACATGTGCATCAGTGGACATTAGCAATAAGCACGGAATACTTTTTATAATAACATTTCTATCTAATATCTTTTCTTTCTTCTGTAGCTCTGATTTTTGACGGCACCACCAACCCTGTTCACCCCAACACCATTGGCAGCATCGACCCTCACTGTCAAGTCAGCGATGTAGTACAAGGTGAGCAATTAGGTCAGAAACAACCTTTTCTGAAATGATCTCATCGTCAGCCCATCTCTCTTTTTCCGATGACAAATGACTTGTATTGCTGATAAACGTGTCTAACACACCTAGACAGACAGAGGGCAGTATCTTGTTATATGAGGAAGACAAAACTACGTTAAGTTGCCCCATAAAAATGATCAGAACAAAGTTTGGAAACATGTCAAAGCATCTCTGAGTTTTAACAACTTATTGTTTGTGTTTGTTTGGTCAGATGCCTTCCATAGTGCCAAGATGCTGTGTGACCAGTACTATCTTCGTTCTCCTGATATGGATCTACAGGAAATGAGCTGTAAGTTCAACCTACTGTCCAACTCAAGCCAGTAAAAATCAATGACCACATTTTGAAGAAGAGGGTTTTTTAATGCACACCAAACACAGACGGGCTTCTCTGTGTATACAGTTTGAGTGGCCTTGAGTGAGTCAGTCTCCAAACAGATGGATTTGATGGGGTTCTACTTGTAGCACTCAAGCTGAAGTAATTGTGTAGTGACCGTGTCAGACAATATTGACACGATGACCATTCTCTCCATCAACCAACCTTAAAGTGAGACAAGGGGAGAATAATTGCCCGTGGTACATAGCAACACACTTGAGTGAGTGATGGTGTTGATGATGAATTCTTTTGCACAGACAAGAAGAAGATCCATCCAGCCAGCATCGTCTATGTTCCCTCCCATCTTTATCACATGCTGTTTGAGCTCTTTAAGGTACGTAGCCGTGTTCACACCACGTTGAACCAGCTTTCGCTGATGCTTCTCATCATCGTGACTCTTTTCTTTTTGCAGAACGCAATGAGAGCCACCATTGAGACGCACGACAGCAGCAACCACCTCCCGCCAATCAAAGTCCTTGTTTCTCTGGGTGGCGAGGACATGTCAATCAAGGTACAGTAGGTGTGGATGTAAATTTTATTCTATTACAGAGGGATCTGACAGACTCTCCAAAAAAAGCATCTCACAGGACTACAAAGATTACATGGAAGGCGTATAACAACTTCTGTTTTTAGACGTTCATAGTAACCAGGACGAAAACAGGAGCTTGTTGCTGCTTTGTTTTTTACAAGTTGGCTTCGTTTACGCAGGTTGTTTCTTCCCTCGGTGCTCACACACTATTAGCAGGTAGATTAAAGTGTGCATGGTCCACGGAGCTTCAAACCTCCAATCAACCGTGCACTAATCAGAGTGTTTGACTCCACATTCCCAGTGATGTATCAGCCTATTTATCGCTGACACCAGAACCTCCTTATGTAACGATATTAGCAGCAGTAGAGAAACTTCATAAAGCTGTCACTGATAAGAATAGCTACGTGTCATGTTCAGATTGTAACACCTGTCACCATGCGCATACAACTGTAAGGACCATACATGTAAATACACATATATGGTACATATATGTGTATTTATATAGATAGATAGAACTTTATTAATCCCTCTGGAATATCTTATGGTTCCAGCAGCAGAACAGCAACAAATAAAGAGTTAATTACAATAGATACAAGACCAACACAATAGAAACAATATGGGTGAAGTTTAGGAATGCACAACCAGAACAGTGAACAGTGGATGTTGGTAGATAAGGTTAGTAGTATACTGTACATATGCTATATATAGGTAGGTAGGTTAATGTCAGTAGCTTCAATGGTAGTCTTTGCTGTTGAGTAGTCACAATCACCATTATTATTGTTATCATATTCCAATCTAATAATGACAATATTACATTGTTATATATTTATATGTATATTATATATATACACACTGACGTACATATATATCTACATGCAAACACACCAAAATGTATGTATGCATGCGCATACTGTATACACACACCTATACACATACATGGGCACAAACAATATGTCGGTTATTCACATACATATACACGCAAATACATACGTATGCCTCCTATGCCCACATATAACCATTACATATGTATGTACACACATGTACAGTATATACACATGCACACCCACATGCATATATACATTAGTAACACACACTAAGGCAATAGAATATGCTATAGTATCAGGTGGTGTTTATAGGGATATAATAGTATAATAAAATATAATAGCAATGTAAATCAGTATTGCAGTATATAAATATGTAGCACTGTAAAGTTATGGGGTTATTGCATAACTGTTCAGTGCTACACAGATACCACAATCTGGATTCACATTGTTGTTACATTTTATTATACTTAATTACTTATCTACTAAAATCTTCTCGTCTTTTTACGTCCTCACTTCTCTATTTCTGTCTTCCTCTCTGTAGGTGAGCGATAAGGGCGGTGGTGTCCCATTTCGTAGAATCGAGAACCTCTTTAGCTACATGTACTCCACTGCTCCTGCTCCACAGATAGGAGAGCACACACGGCCTCCCCTGGTAAGTAGTGCATTCTATATACAGCAGCATCATTTGTCTTGTTAGACTCCCTGTTATTTTAAAGGGTGAAAACCCTTTTAAAAACTCCCTGCAATGACATAAACCAACAATATGCACAGCAGAGCTGACATTTTCAATGCAGTCAAACTTTTACGTCTATGGTAAGGCTTAAAAAAAGCTCCAACCGAACAATTGTCATTAATGAAATGACGGTGTAATTAAATGTCATCCACTCAGGTTTAACTAGTTTACTAGACAGTTGGCTAAGAAATGAAGCGTCAGTCCTGTCCCTGTCCTGCAACATTCCTGTGGGTCAGACTTTTCTGCCTACTTTTTCAGAGATTCTCAACTCTTGATCCCCTCCCTCTGTTGTAGGCTGGCTTCGGTTACGGTCTGCCCATCTCTCGTCTCTACGCCAAGTACTTCCAAGGGGACCTGCAGCTTTACTCCATGGAGGGCTTTGGCACCGACGCAGTCATCTACCTGAAGGTACTGGTAGCCTGACCCGGCTTTATACATGACACTCAGACCGGATGCTAGAAGGTTCAGTATATCTAGCCAATAATAAAAGCTAAATAGAGAACACATAATACTTACTCTAAATGATACTTTTGGCAAATATTCTACATTTTGTTTTATATCCATGTATATTTGCAATTGTCTATATAAATAAATAAATACATCATTTTGAAGCTCAAGTAGAAAATGAAAACGAGCCCTCAATGTCCTCTAAAGCAATGCTTCCCAATCTTTTTCTGTTACGCCCCCCCCAGCAAGAAGAAAACAATTCGCGCCCCCACACCCCACCACCCACTCTCCGCCACAACTATAAATAACAGCATTAACAGCATTAAATAACAGTCTATAAAATAGTTCTAGCTACACCTCTGCATAACATCGTATCCTTGTTAACATAAAGAAACAAAAAAAAGCTATAATTCAACTTACAAGGATGTGGAATTACACTTTATTGTAGTACGGCAGAAAAAAAAGCATGTCCCCCAGGGTCACACGCGCCCCCCTCAGCATCGCACCATGCCCACCCCACACGTTGAAAACCCCTGCTCTAAAGGGTTATATATGTAAAAAATATTTACATTTAAGCATTTAGTAGGGTAGTTTTAAGGTGAGGTTTTACAATCAGGTTACTTGAAGGAACCAATTACCATAACTATTGTATTGTGTCGGCCTGTCTATATATATATATATATATATATATATATATATATATATATATATGTATATATATATGTATATATATATATACACAGTATATATACAAGGGCATGGTAAAAAAAAAATGGGGAAGAATCCAGTATATAATCAAATCTACCTAAATTGATCTTGAGCAGCCCTGAAACCTCGTAACCTGCTGTGCCAAAACTAATTGCAGGTGAGTGGCTATATATAGCGTGCTGCTCATCCACAACTAGAATGCTCGCCAACACACCTGCTAACAATTATTGATACCAGTTCCATTCTCCTCTGTTCCTCCAGGCCTTGTCTACAGGCCCTGAAACCTCGTAACCTGCTGTGCCAAAACTAATTGCAGGTGAGTGGCTATATATAGCGTGCTGCTCATCCACAACTAGAATGCTCGCCAACACACCTGCTAACAATTATTGATACCAGTTCCATTCTCCTCTGTTCCTCCAGGCCTTGTCTACAGACTCCATCGAGAGACTGCCTGTGTACAACAAAACCGCATTAAAGAACTACAAAGTGAGGCAGGAGGCAGACGACTGGTGTGTGCCCAGTAAAGAGCCCCTGGACCTGAGTAACTACAGGACGGGCAAGTGAAGATGTCTTCCAGAATCAGTGCTTGGAGCCTCAAAAGCCTCCAGAACATACTGTAGGTGGTGTTATTGCCCCTGTTGCTGTTTGATTGTATGGGATCACTCTGCTTTTAGCTTACTTATGTTTGTACTCTCAACACTTGGGGTCCTTCATCATGATACATAATAGGGAACAGTTATAGCATTTAACACTGTCTTACAACCAATGTTGCTAAAATACAGTTTTTTGTGTTTGTCAGGAAGGGTAGATGTGAATAGAAGGAAGGAGGTCCCAGCATGATTTGGGGATTTATTTTTTTTAAAATGCATATTTAAGTGAAATGATCGAACAAAAACAACGTTTTTACTCACTTTAAAAATGATATTCTTAGCAATATATACATTTCTCCTGCATTTGCATTTCTTCTCCATGATTTCCCAAAGGAGAGTCCTGAGGGATAATTAAAGATCTATTTATCCATTTCAATTAGAAATGGTAAGCATGAAGAGACCAGCTGTTGAAAAGTAGAGCATGGTGGGTACCCTGTCTTCTCTGAGGCAGCACCACTGGTTTGTCAACATAGCAACTCACAAAAAAAGCTCTTTCTTTGCAAATACTTGAAGTATCTGAACCAACAGGCTTTCTGCATCATTGTTATATTTGAGGTACGGTGAAACAGAGGAGGCTGTGGGTTTGAACAAATGTGTAACACATCTGGTCCGACCAAAAAAAACAAAAGTATTATCTCGTCACGTATTTCAAATTGGACCAGTCGTAATGCAATTGGTTTTAATCTGTTCAATTAATTACAAATTTACTCTTGTAACTCTCAGAGAGACTACGATACCACAGCCATAGATGTTTTCAGCTCCTCGCAGATTTCACCAGCGGTAGTAAACTCCACAGCAGTTGTTGTGATGATGAACTATCAATACGATGGTGGTCCATGGGTTGTTGTTTTTTATTGATCTTACTTTGACATTATGTAAGAGGTTATTTTTATATCTGCACTGTGTGACTGAAAAGATTGTATATATTGTAAATATGAAATAAGTTTAAACAAACTGCTACTGTCTTCTGTGTTTGGGTGAATTCACCCTTGTATAAAAACAGTAAAGAACACAGGAAATCTCACCGACTCCTCATTTTTCTTTACCTTAATCTCTTATATTCTCCAGTTACTGTTTTTAACCTCCAACTTTTTTTCTTCTCCACACTTGGAGTATTCATGTGTGACTGGCCTGCCTGCAGTCCAGATTTATTTAAACAGTATGAAATTGTGGAAAAGAAAAACCAACCAGATACCCAGTGGTTCAGCAGCTTTTACACACAACCAAATGTCACCTCTGTATTTAACCCGTCACCAAAGTAAAACATAGGGGAGATTTGAGCGCCTAGGGAGCAGTGAGTGGGGACGGTGCCATGCTCAGTGGACCTCAGTGGTAACCTGGCAGCTGGAAGAATCGAACCTAAAACCCTCCAGAACCCAGTCCTGTTCCTTAATCACTAGGCCACCCCATTTTGCCAGAATGGCTAAATGTTCACTTAGAAAAAAATTGACAATTCACTTCCCAGTGTAATAAAAGTGTTAAAGAAATGGGACATGACTATGTGATAAATTGTTGTCTGCTGACAATTCCTGAGCAGTTTATCGATAGCTTTTCCATTTGTGGTTTTTCTGATCAGGAGGAGTCAGGGGAGTCTGTCAGTTTTAGTTCCCCATCCCAGGAGAATAGGAATATCTCAGCATCTGTGATGCTGCCAGAGGACAGTGTGTCCGATTACGTCCTCCCTCTGGACGGCAGCCAACAAAACTGTCTTCACTGTCCCAGACAATTGCTGCGGTCATTCACAATAAATTAGGAAGTGACTGATAAATAAGGGTTTAATAGAGATTTACAGAAATAAAGGTCAAAGCAGTGGCATCAGCCGGTCATTATATTCTTTCTCCTTCATAAATTACCCGCTGTCTCTTCACAACGACCTTTGTGTTTAACCACTGCTGTTTCAGCATCGTCACCACACCTGACCTCAATATACGTAAAAATAAATCAACAAATAAAACAAATTGAAACGACAGAAAAAGCTTTTTCACCGTCCTTTTCTGATTTGGTGGGAACAAACTTTTACACATTAAGGCAATGTGGGATGGGTCGGGTTGGGTCGGTGAATGCAGTCTACAGTCTACACTAGTGGTGCCCAGTTGGTAGATCAGGATCTACCAGTAGATCTCCAAGGGAGTGCTGGTAAATCCTGATCAATAACATAATAAATAATAGTTATAAAAACTAGAGACGTAATTAAACTTCACGGTTAAAGTGAGAATAGTATACATATTAAGTCAGACA
This sequence comes from Paraplagusia blochii, assembly GCA_016785265.1. NCBI lineage: Eukaryota > Metazoa > Chordata > Actinopteri > Pleuronectiformes > Cynoglossidae > Paraplagusia > Paraplagusia blochii. The sequence continues at coordinate 408,432 of JAFBJS010055155.1, read as the reverse complement.
GCATAACATAAAATATATGTTTATGTAGAGAATACGATTTCCAGTTTTTTAAGGGTAAATATATTTAGTGTTTTCAATCTAGGTAGATCACTTCAGCCTGGTCATTTCTGCCTTAGCTCCTCCCCCTGCCCAGGTGCAGTATATAACGCCCCAAAATGGCTCAAGTTCCTTCTTGCTGGTCCCTGGTGAGGTTGTCTGTGGCTCATGTGCCAGGTTGCTCTGTACTGCTCTCTTGTTGTTAGGTTTGTCCTTGCTGCCTATTTCCTGAAGTTTGGGCCAACATTTTCTTGCACTGATTCACTCGTTTACTCTAGAATTGAGTCAGCCCCATGGTCCAGATTTATTAGGTGGAGTTCTGATTTGATTCTGGATCTATAAATTGTCAGCTTGGTGGTTTTTGTGGATTCTGTGGTACTTGTGGTTTAGAAGTACGCATTTGTATTTTGTTTTGCTAAGTTCCATGAGTCACTATCGCTCTTCAAATCCAGACTCAAAACCCATCTTTTTTGCCTTGCTTTCCCTCAGTAATATCATTTCTGCTCCTTTTCTGCCCCTCTCCCTCCTCTTTTTTTTTATATTTCTAACCTGTACAGTCTCCTTGTGTGTTTGAGAGGCGCTTATAAATGAAATGTATTGTGACATTTTATGTAGTCTGCCCCCTACAGGACAGCTTACTGAATTGCCGTGCATTGTCTCTACCTGTGCAGGTGGATTTTTTTTGTTTTTTGGCTTCCATGGCCCCATGGGCCAATTGTGCAAGTTCAGTTTCTAACCCTAAACACAGGACTCCTTGTTTAGGTCTTGCTGAATTAGAATATCTACCTTAGACTATATAGAGGCACAAAATTCACACACATGATTGTTTTTCACACATCCATATGTATAGTTATAACACCACAGAAACAACACTCGTGTCCCTCTGTTGCTTTCTATGAACTGGTCTCACTTTACTGTACAGAGCTGATGTTTGCAAACTGTGAAAAGGAACACCCGGGGGAATGTGGGAACAATCATGTTTTGTGTTTTTGGGCTATAAATGTAGCTTCTTTGAGTTAATTATCTGCTTGTGTGAAGGTTGTTTTAAGCAGTTTATCATTTTGTCTGTAAACTGTTTTTCTCACAGTCTAACTTCCAATCTGAGTGAAGCCTCAACAATGAAATGAAACATGATACTGAATTTCCTTGGTCTCCCCAGATGTTTCCACTGACTAATGTACTTTTCTCCACACTGAGTTTTTAAAGAGAATAGAACATTATGCTCCTTGGATTCTAACCACTCCATATCTATAAGGACAACCTATAGGCTAGTTCTTTACTATGGCTGAGCTTAAACTGTGCTGTTTACGGACATGTGATGACGACAACATCTGACGGTCATTACCTGCGACTTACTTGGTGTTTTGAGAAGTTACACCTGTAAATATGCTACAGCTCCAGGAATGTGATTCGTTTAGGGAAGAAACAAAGGTTTCAATGTGTTCCTAGCACTTGTTTTACAATGTGACCCACTCTGAGGAGAATATGTCAATATAAAACATTTATAGTCAAGTCTTAAACAGCAGTTAACTGTTCGCTAACAGTTCAGAGAGCTAAATAACATTCCAAGCTTATATTAGTACAGTTAATTCCATGACAACATGAAAATGGCTGTGATGACTCAATCTTCTATATACAGATTACCATTTAAAATATATTTACTATATTTTTATCTATCTATAGATGGATTTATCTATATTGTAATTTGACTTCCTGCCCTGAACAACAAACTCACTTATATCAATCTTTTTCTGCTTCATTTCAGGGAGTTATTATGCCTTGATTTCTTTTTCTTTCCTTCAATTGGTTAGTTTCTTTAGATAAAAGCATCAACCAATTTAATTGTATCTCTAAATCTTATCTACTACATTACATGTATTCTAAATAAGGTTCTCAGGTCATTTACATATTAGAACGACGGTGGTGTAGGATGAAACTTTAGGCTGCTTCCTGTCGCTCTGCAGTGCAAACTTTTAACCTCAGAATTTCCCCGAAAGATAATCCTGAGGGATTTAGGGGGTTCTATCAGTCTGTCTCTCTGTCTACACATCTTTCTACAGTATCTATCAATCAAGACACGGTGAAAGGCAGTAGTAGGTTTTACAGTGCACAAACACATGTGAATAAGTTATATTAAATAACATATCTTTATTGCACTGACATCAAGCCAAGGGTTACCAACCTGGTGCCCCCAGGTAGCCCCCATGATCTACCTTAGGTGCGCACAGGTTGGGTTCTAAAAAGAAAAACTAGTCCAAAAAGTTTCAAAATTGGACTGTTCCTCTGCTTTTTGGGCAGACAAGGATATTCTGATGGATTGTTGTATGTCCCAGAACTTTTATTATTACAAAGTTTGGTAAGTCTGTAGCAAACAAGTAGCTTATCATGGTAAGTGACCATGCTCCTGGTTTCAAAAAGGTTGGTAAACCCTGCCTTGAGCTTGATAAATCTAATGACACTATCTGCTCTAACGAATAAATTAATTTGAAAAAAAAAATGGATACGACTCCCATTAAACCTGACGTTTGAGAAGTATCACAGAACTATCTGAAAAGTCAGTAACCAAGGCGATAATTGGACCCTCAATGTAGTTATAGCAAATGTGTTTTCAGCAATTTGCCACTAGATGGTGCCCTATCGGCACCGTTCGTCAGCAGATGACGCCGTAAAAGTCCGTTTTATGATGCTCAGCTGCCTGTTGAGCCTGGACGCAACATGTCACTAGAACACATGAATAATTGTTCACATGGTCCCAGCTCCATATAAAGTGGTTAAAAACGATTTAAGTAATTTAAATAAAAGTAAAAAACTTCTTCGCGTCCCCAGCTCATCACCCGTCCCCCTCCAAAGTGTGACATCCTTACTTTTGCCCTTTTTTGGTCAGTGTGGGCATCATAAACGTCAGGGCCAGACACCACGGTTTTCCCTGAGTGTTTGTTCTGCTCAGATGTGGCCTCGTCACCGCTGAAAAATGTACCAGGGTTTCAGCGGCTGCGGTGGTCTCCACGAATATTTGTAATAGTTTTGACGTTACACATACACGCGCGCGCACGTACGTACGCGGGCACGCACACAGGAGCAGTTGAAGGACCAGCACCTTCGCACAGGGCAGAGAGGGCGGGCCCTACTGGAGGACGCCGGCCTGCCATTGGTGCAGAACTCAGGAGATCCGACTTCAGGGAAACGGTCGGAGGTGGCGCACCGTGCGACAGGACCGCGATGGTTTAAGGCGTAGAAAGGGAAACGGTGTGTGGACATGAGGACATTCCGGTGTTACTGTGCATCGAAACAGTGTAGCGGGAACCCTGACGGACTTTTTCGGTCAGCAGGGACTTTATAAGCGATTCGAGCTCAATTTAACATGACTACAGTTACTCTTTGACTTTGGACACAGCCGCCCGCTGCCGAGAGGAGGCGCTCAGGTCGAAGCCTTCAATGATAACCCGTCACCGGCACTTCAGAGAGACAAATTAAAAGAGAGAACTTTTGTTTTATTTTATCTTTTATTCTTGGAGTCACCGTGTACAGAAGAGTGGAAACATGGCGGAACACGAGAGTCGGGAGTTTGGAAAAGCTGACTTTGTTCTCCTGGACAACGTGTCCATGGAAGAATTCATGGCCAACCTTAAGCTCAGGTGAGTCCGGTCCACATCTGCTGCCCTCGCGTGGTCGGGATGATAATGATGATGATGATGATTGGTGTATTTGTGACTTGGGGCCTGATGATTCAGACTGTGTCTTTGTGGCACATCTTTCAGCTCAGACGTGTTTTCAGAGACTCAGTTGTCAAGTACAGGTCTCATCATGACACCTGTGATCATAAAGGGAATAACATGACATCACACAGTGTTTACCCTTCAGTCTATCATTTACACCCAACAGCATCAGGTTATTTATGTCTTCAAAAAGCCTTATCATTTAGTGGATTCTCCTTATATTTCTATGGCAGTGCATTTAAGTGTAGGCTGTCAAACCCCTGGCCACTGGACCACAAGTCATTTGAAAATTACATTGTTTTTCCACATAATCAGACCATACCAGAGCTGCCTTTGTTACGTCGTGTGTTCTGGTGATTTCTGCACATTAAAACTCACCTTTTTAAGAATATTTTATGCACTTTTTTATTTTTTACTTTAGACTGTCTTAAATAAATATATATTGTTGTTTTAGACTGATCAGAGAGTCGTGATACAAAAGGGTTGTATTTCGTAACATTTGCATGCCACTAGACTACCAGGACAATGGATGATTGTTGACACAAGATGGAAGATTGTTTGTTGCAGGAAGATTACCTCAGTTGACGTATGACGGTCTTTTGGTATCGACTGATGTATCAACAGCACAGTTCCTGTAGACATAACTGTAAGACTTTATGGCAGTTTGTCTGGATTTGTGGCCTTGTCTTGGACTGGCATACTCCCCTGGGTAAAGAGAAGCAGGAGGAGTTTGAGAAAGAGTGGAGATCCATTCAGACAAACATCTGCAGCCAGATGTTTCTGTCATCAGTCATTCATATTCCATTGAAAGGTGGTCTAGGCAGTCGGGCCCCTGATTGGACAGATTAGTCCAGTCAAAAGGCACAGTGAACCTTAGACTGTGATAACAACTACTTTTCTGACAGACGACTTTTGATAGTGACATTTATAGATGACGTTTAATTGTTTCGAAAACCTTTTTAATGAAATATAAAATGATGAGGGTGCATAAAAAAACATCCTTTAAAAAAGCCACACAGAGGAATATGTCAGATCTACGTCTGTCAATTCATAGCCACAGGCTCTTTCTTCACATTTGGACTGTGTGTACTAAGGAATAACATTACAGTTACTGTGATATTCACTCAAAGTTGTGCATACAGTGATAATCGCAAAACCCATCCACACTTATGCAAGACTGCTGTATACACAAGGATACAGAGAAAACACAATGATGAAAAAGGAAAATGATTATAAGAACCTGTAAAATTCTATTGAATGTCTATCTCTCCTCTACAGTGCACATAACCTAATACTAATACTTTTGAGTCTCTTTTGCAGTAAGTAGTTTTTTTTCTTTTAAGCAACTGCTGTTTGTTCAACAAATTCATCAGAAGTTATAACAGTATTGTATACTATTAACCTTCATTTATTAAGACCCTGGTTTTTGTTATGTATTGAATAATATTGCTGTAAACATTTTTGAGTATTCAATGGATCAACAAGTCACTATTTCAGATGTTGTTTTGCCCTTATTTTTGACACTCCATTGAAAGTATTTGTCTCGTAAGACTGTGTCTGTGCCTCGTGTCTATCTCCTCTGATCAAACAGGTATTTCTTTGTAAAATATGTCATTGCTGACTCCACCCAGGCTGCCCTGACACAGCAGTGCTGCATTTGTGGCAGATTCTCCTGCGGACCGGTTTCTGTCAGCTGCGTACTCGTAATAGTGCATGAAATGAAGCTGGATTAGTGAATGAAAACACTTTGTGTGTGTGTGGTTGTGTTGTGTTTCACATGAGTCGTGGCTTTCCTCATCTCTTTTCATCGCCCCGTCCATCTGTGATGAAAGTGCAAGCTGATCTGCAGTGGCAGTTTAACAGAGCTGTTACTCAGCAGGACACAGTAGTAGTAGACGGCTCAGTTAGAGACTCATCACTGAAGCTTTTCACAGGAGGAGGAACATACATAAACTCAACTGTATGGCACATAATGAGGTCAGGAATCAAGAGTTGGCAAAGAAAGACCATATCCCTGGATTGTGTTTCATGCTAAAAACCAGGACAGTTGTGAGACCAGCCATGATGTATGGATGAGAGACCCTTGCAATAGGCAGAGGACAGGAGGCAGAGCTGGAGGTGGAGGAGCTAAAGATGCTGAGATTCTCTTTAGGAGAGACAAGGATGGACATGATCAGAAATGAGGGGATTAGAGGGACAACACGGAGAAAAAGCTTGAGAAGACAAATTGAGATGGTTTGGACATGTTCAGAGAAGGGACAGTGGATGCATTGGTAGAAGAATGATCCTAGAGACAGTGGATACATTGGTAGAAGAATGACCCAGATGGAGCTACCATGTAGGAGACAAAGAGGAGATTGATGGATGCAGTGAGGGAGGACATGGAGGTAGTTGGAGTCAGAGTAGAAGATACATAGAGGGGGAGATTGAAAGGTTGATTCACTGTGGCAACACCTAAATAAGGGACAAGCTGAAAGTCAAGGAAGACAAAGCAGTAGCTAAATATCAGTGGAAACCCTGTAAACCCTGCTATATCAGATTGTGTGAGTCAGCTGATTGTGCATTGTGCTTGAACAAAGCAGTTGCATGAAGCATTATTGGAAAACTTCCGGAATGTTCTGGTCTGAAGGTTCTAATCCAACCTTAAAAAAATATATTATTCTATCATGGGTCTTTGATTCAAAGATTGTCTGTAATGTCTTTGAAATCAGTTCTTATTCCTTTGTTGTGTCCTTTTCACATTAGATCAAAGCTTCTAAGCCAAAAAAACCTAAAACCACAAATCTAAAAAACGAGACAGTGACCGAGTCAATAACTGAACATCCACATCTACCTATAATGGGATAAACTGGGAAAAGCTTGAAGTCTCAAGTCAAAAACATGCCACATTAAATAGTTGCTTTTCCCCCGTGGTTTTAAACTCTTTTCTTATTTACAGCACATCTAGTGAGGCAAACTGACTCCTGTAGAAGTTGATAAATCACATTTCACAGCCAGTCCTTGTACGTTGTCGCCCCAGTACCAGTAAGGACGTCCAAAGTAAATATTTGTTGAAGTTACAGGACGTGGCGTGGATTTCTTTTTCTCTCCCACTGGCTCAATGACATCATGGTCTCCCTCTTAAGGCCACCACCTTGAACGTGTCCCACTGTTTACTTGAAGGAGAGAACAGAGTGGTCTCCAGGAGCTGCTCTGTGTTGACTGTATTGTAGACACTGCTATGTTATGGTTTGAAAAGGTGAGAGTGTTCTGGGAGTGTTCGTGTTCCATTGTGGTCAGCAGTATTTTTTTATAGCCATTCCTTTTCAATTAGTGTCTGTGGTGTGTGAACAGTAGCTTTGGCAAACAGATGTCAGAGCAACCAGACCAGCAACTGACCTCTTCTCTCCCCATTCTCTCCCATTTTCTGCGTGTTTGTCTTCCCTCCAGTGAGACATCTCAGTCCGGAGATGGCATGTGCAGATTGTTATTTGTAAAGGGTGTGGCCAGAAGAGGAGAGCTTCCTTTTGCTCCTTTTCTCCTCAACTTTAGGAGTGTGTGCATATGTGCGTGCTCGCATGTTTATCCTGAAAGGGAGTGAACCACTTCACCCAGGGATGAAGAGAGCACAAGGCATCCATATGTTGTGCCGCGTTCCAGGATCCAGTAAAAGGGTGCACATCTGCCGTGGCTCTGTGATAAATCTGACTCCAGATCTGTGCCATGCAGTTCTCTAAAACCCTGCAGTTTCTGTGTGTTTTGATAAGCGTTCTCCCTGAGAAACACTCATTGCTCACTCATCCAGAACTTGTGAAAACACCCAAATATTTTTAGTTGTGACTGAAAAGCCAAGCTTTGGTGTGAAGGCCAACCCTGACTTGATGGTCTATCATCTGGGCCACTTGTGTATAAATAACCTGCAGCAGTGGTTCTCAACTGGTGGGTCCCGACCCAAAAGTGGGTTGTGTACCCGTTCTGAATGGGTGTAAAATCAGCTTAATCATGTGAATCTGCTGTTGAGCATGTGTTTTATTTCAGAGAATCTCTTATATTGAAAGGCACACGTCAGACACGTGCAGCCCCCTGGTTCGGTAACCGTGGTAACTATCACACGTTTTACAGTTGTTGCAATGAGACAAGATGGCAAAGAGAAAATATGACCCGGCGTATTTGAAATGTGGATTTTTGTTGATGGTAAGGGGCAGAAACCTTGATGCGTTATACGTGGCGAAGTGCTTGCAAATGAGAGCATAAAACCATCAAAACTCCCAAGTGCCATTTGGAAACTAAAGATCCTGTAATTGAAGACAAGCCGGGAGATTATTTTTTACTGGTACAGAGTGCATGTCATGTATGATTTGGAAAAAGTCTTCTCTTTTCTTTTCAGCGTTGCCAGACTTGGTTGTTTAGGTTGATGTTTTGCTTTGTTTGACTTGAGGTTGAACCGTGCATTCTGTTCCAGAGAACAGAGCCTTCCTCCCAGGCAGCCTCGAAATAGCACTCAGCCCATGCCTCTGTGTAGAGATGTCTGGTTTGGATAAAAGTTCAAGGCAAATTCCCGCATGGGTCTTGGGAATTTTGCCTACACTGTGTAGTCAGCAGATTAGACGTCATAGACCTACACGGAGTTGATTTATGTCCATGTCAGACAATTAGCTCAAGCCTGATTAAAAGTGACTCACAGCTGAAAATTACAACAAATCACCTAGAGAATTGTGATACATATAAATGTATAGTGTGGTCCGTTGTCCGTGCACCAAGACCACCTGTGATAGGCTAGTTATTAGATTGTTTACTTTGATATCAACCCTAATGTGATAGAAGAGAGTCAGCTAAGGTGAAGGGAAAGGTTTACAGGACAGTTGTGAGACCAGCCATGATGCATGGATTAGAGACACTAGGAATAGACAGAAGACATGAGACAGAGCTGGAGGTGGAGGAGTTAAAGATGCTGAGATTCTCGTTAGGAGAGACAAGGATGGACAGGATCAGGAATGAGGTGATTAGAGGGACAACACAGACAGGAAGGTTTGGAGAAAAAGTTAGAGAAGACAGATTGAGATGGTTTGGACATGTTCAGAGGAGGGACAGTGGACCCATTGGTTGAAGAATGATCCTAGAGATGGAGCTACAAGGTAGGAGACAAAGAGGAGCTTGATGGATGCAGTGAGGGAGGACATGGAGGTAGTTGGAGTTAAAGTCGTGGATGCAGAGGACAGGGTGAGATGGAAATTGTTAACTCACTGTAGTAACCCCTGAAAAGAGACAAGCTGAAAGGAGAAGATTAACCCTTTGCGTACCCTTTGTAGGCAAATACTTATTTCATCAACAAAATAATGAAAATACTGGAAGTTTAAAAAAAAAAGCTATGTGCCCACAAAACCTGTAATGCCAGTAAGAAGTGAGAGTCAGTCACCAGTTACAAAAGATCGCGCCTGATTGAGCCTGACATCATCTCTGCACTATCTGAAATTTACACCTGCATCCTCAACAAAGTTCACTCTTTATCACAGATTTATGGGGCTCAAAGGTCCAGCATTATTTAGCAAAATATACTTTGTAAAGTCCATTAACAAAAGAGACAAAAAAGACAAGACATTGCTAATGGTAAATGTTACATTTCTAGAATATTTGTGGTCAACGTTAGATCAGCTTTGACAATGAGACTCATGAGACAGACTGGTTTACACACAAAGTAGTCTAACCTTCTGATTATGAAACCACTAGGAATACTACTGTACTTGTAGAACACGACAGCTTCAGGTTTGTTTACATTTTATATGTTTTGAAACAGATTTAGTTTGTTTTGTTTCATGAGGTATTTTTAGAACCTTTATTAGAACCAGTATCTCTTGGTAAAATTTGTGAGTAAGAACGCACAAACTCTACTGTAAGTCTTGGGTTTTACTGCCTTGTAAGCTCGAACCTGTTATTCCCACCAATTTTACTCAGTTTTATTGCAGCTAAACCTTTTTAAAAGGCAGCATTGTTTTGTCTGTCTCAGGAGACCAGAAAGAAGACAATCCTGCAGAAATGTTGTGTGTTACTCTAATAATTACCAATGGATTATTAAAATTCTCTAGTTAAATTGGTGCCTCACAATTGCACCCATTTAAAACTCACATTGATGCTTTGATCACCTTTTGGCAGGTGATTAAAAGTAAACTATCTATAGGCAGGGGTTCAGATCACGTGGGCGAACATGTCATTAGCTATACACCTAATTGTTCTATAGTTAGGGCATAGTTTTGTTAAAATTCTCAAAATATGCAAACACCAGTAATTGGTACGTAACACATACTGCTTTATTTGAATTCTACAGTACAACGCCGCTGTAAAAACTGCACCAAGTGACTTAGCCTTTGAACTTGTCAATAGGGAGTTAAAAGGACTTTGAACAGGAAGCCTCCAATAATACGAGGCAGGCCAGCGAGGTAGGAAAGCTGGTATTTCCCCTGCCTTTGCTGCTCACATTTAATTATTTCCTGCAGCTCCTCTTCCTAACTCAGCTCGGGAATCCTGTGCGCACCAGACATAAATCTCAAATCCGATACTGTGCTGATTTATTCATCGGGTTTTTTTTCAGAGTTGCCTAGCTCCAAGTTTCACTCTTCAAAGTGAGCTTTGTTACTCTATATCGGCTGTATCCAGGATGTGGTCATAAAATTCACCTGGTGATTTTTTTTTTTCATGTGCCGTCATAGGAACAATAGTCGTCCTGTTGCAGTGCTGTATAACTAATGTGGAGGTGTGGTGCTCCAGAAAGGAATAGTGTGACTTTTTTATTTCTCCTCCTGAACAAACAAAAGCATCTGAGTTAACAGCATGTGGCTGCCGTAAATTTTCAAACCAAAGGTCAACAGTTACATGAAAACATATCCTACGTCCTATTTTCTCTGTGTTGCAGCCTCGTAGTCAGAGCTGAAGGCACTTGAGTCAGGAATGGAAACATTTTAGACCTGATGTTTTTTCATGAACCAGGGCTTTATCTGATTTTCACTACAGTTATTATTTCTTTGCAGTAACGTCAAAGTCTGCCGAAAGAACAGGCCAGGTCCATGTGTAGTTAACAACCCAGATGTCCCTAAAAGGCTTTATGTCCTTATTCTACAGCAGAGACAAATTAAAGACACAGTTCAAGATTAACCGTGAAACTAAATCCCCGGGCAATGTTCCTTAACCTTTTTTTGCGCCACGGACTGGTTAAATGTCCCGTACTATTTTCACGGATCGGTCGTTAAATTGTGGCAGAAAAATACCCCTTAATAAAATGTGTTCTGAAGTATTTTCCTACCTATAAGTTCTTCCTACCCGAATTGCATGGGCACAACAAGGATTTTTCAAGTGCACACAGCCTATAACTGTCTGCTACCAGACCGGTATAAAAGTTAGAATCTTGTATCAATGACTCTGCGTCATTTTGAGTTTGTTGTTGATGTCTTCACTGAGAAAATATTTCCTTATCAAATATAGTTGCATTATTGACGATGGAATCCAAGCCATTCTATTGTTCAGTTCTTTTGTTGATATTTGTATGGATCAAGTGTAAGTTATATCCAGATGGGGCCAAAAGAAAACATTATTTCTCTGCGGCCCGGCAACAATTCATTCACGGACCGGTACCGGCCCCGGCCCAGTGGTTGGGGACAACTGCTCTAGACAAAAACAACTCGTAAATTATATTAATATCATTTGCATTCATGCACATACCAGATGCTTTCATACACATCAGGTCACATAAGTAGAATTCTTGTCATTACGATGCATCTGCAATGAAAATACTGCGGTATCCCTGCTGCGAATACATACAGAACAGTAGCTCTGCCTCCTCCAGGAACATGATGACGGTCCCTCCAGTCTCTATGCATCTTTTATGTTTATCTTGTCAATATATCACTCTAAATGTTCCTCCAGTGCCTCAGACCGACATTCCCTGGAGACATTTCTTGCTGATCTTGACAAAAGTCTACCGTGGACTGGTGAATTCATAAAAAGAAAAGCAATCCGGCAGCAAACAGTCCAGTCTGGCCACAAGAATTTTCATACAACCGTCTGTAATCTGAAACACATTACTGTCGTTACATAAACATGGGCTGAGCTCCTGCAGCTTCATTCCCCTTAAAATAAGTTCACCAGCTCCCAGAGACGTCTCATTTGTGGACTGCCTGTGTTGGCAGATGGGGTCGGGAACAGGCCATATCAGAACAGCCTCTCAGTTGGACATTTGAAATGATTTTTTTTCCATGCCTTTTTATTCTTTTTTTTATTATTATCAGTATGAATTCATATATATAATATTTATCGAACACAGGATAGTAGATGCTACATTTTTAACCACTGTTGCATTCATTTAACTGTAGATATATATAATGTATATGTGTAAGGCCAAATAAAAACTTATGTTTTTTGGACTTGTCCCTTTCTTCAGAGTTTGCCACAGCAGGTCAACAGTTTCTATCTCATCCTGTCCTCTGTATCTTCTACTCCTACTTCTATGTCCTCACGCACTGCATCCATCAATCTCCTCTTTGTGTCCTACTTGCTAGCTCCATCTCTAGGATCGTTCTTCTACCAATATAACCACTGTCCCTCCTCTGAACATGTCCAAACCATCTCAATCTGGCTTCTCTAGCTTTTTCTCCAAACTTCCGGTCTGTGTTGTCCCTCTAATCACCTCATTCCTGATCCTGTCCATCCTTGTCTCTCCTAAAGAGAATCTAAGCGTCTTCAACTCCTCCACCCCCAGCTCTGCCTCCTGTCTTCTACCTATTCTTAGTGTCTGTAAACCATAAAATGTTTTTTTGTTTTATTAATTTTTACTTTACTTAAATTATACAAAAACTGTACAAGAATTTGAATTATATTCTCTTACAACATGGATTTTTGCATCTTTATGCAGGGTAGTTGGTAAGGTGAACCCGATTATTGTTTCATTTCGCTCTGAAGTCTCTTTATAAAAATACAGTTGCATTATGACAAAGCTTATGACAAAATGTTTGTTGCAAAAAGAATTTGCCGTTCTCTCTGCTGAGGCTTTTTATGCAGAACTAGCTGCTTCAGTGTTTGTGACCAGTGGTACAGTGGTGACATGGTTTAGTTATGTTAGAATGGAGTACCTGATTGATGACAACTGTCTGTCAACATGGCTGCCTCCATGTTTTAACTTAACATTACCAATACAAATGAATATCCAAGAATTCTTCTACAGTGGAACAAGTGGATTCCAAACAATGTTTTATATCTATAATTCAATTTGTTTTGACAAAGAATTGTCACCAACTAAATTCAGTACACTCAAAGTAACAAGGGAAATTTGTAAAAAAAAACAAACAAAAAAAAACTGGTCTGTCAGTTTACTCTAAACACACAATTTCTTTATTATGGCTTTAAATAATAATTATATTTTAATAAAATAAAGTAATTTAATTTAATAAAATAAAAAATAATTAAATAATAATTAAATAATTTAAAATATTTAGTCTTCTTTTCTTTTGTTTTTGGTTAATGATAGTGGGTGACAAACTGAACTGCCTGCATCTCCCTGCTACATTAACTCCAGACACAACTTCCTAGAAGTCTTTGTCATCACAATTTCAGTACACACACACACACACACACACACACACACACACACACACACACACACACACACACACGTACACTGATGTGAAATGTGATGCACTCATGCCTGATTGGCTCTCTTATCTCCCTCATGTTCCTCCATCACTGAATGAGTGTACGTGTTCTCAGAAAATCTGTCCCTGAGCTCTGCTGTCCCTCTGGGAATCCCTAATGAGACTGAAGACTAATATAGCACTTGTTGCTCTAGGGTGCGGGTGTGAGTCCGTGTCTTTTGTGTTCTTGTTTTTCTTATAGTGTGTCCTAGGCAGCGGTGATGTCATCCTCTGCTTACATCATTGTTTTGTTCTGCTGTCCACCTGTCCACTGCTGTGGTTGTTTGCTCACTTTCACAGCCAGCAGCACACACACTGGCCACAGTGGAGGATTGAACAGGAGAAATGTAAAAGTTTTTATGTTATGTTATAGTTTCTTTATCTGTGTGAGGTTGAGTTTTATGTGGAATCACTTTACTCTTTTTTTTCTTTAATGCTAATTATTGGATTCTTTATTTGTTACTAGAGGTGTCCAGCTCCACTGATTTACATTTTTTGTCTTTTTATCAATATTTTAGTCCCTTAGTTATGTCTTGGACAACTTGTTGTTCCTCTTTAAAGTAAGTAGTAGGTGTCTTACTACTACACAAATCATTTTCTACCCCTTGTGGTTTGTACTTTACTGGAGTATTTCCCAAAATGTTATGTCACAAACCTTGCAATGTCTACTGCAATCACTGACCACTGCTGAACATTTAGCAGGATATTTTATTGTTGACTGAGTGATATATGAACAATTAGTATTACTCAGGTTTTAAACAATGTACAAGGATGGACAGGATCAGGAACGAGGTAATCAGGGAGACAACGCAGACAGGAAGGTTTGGAGAAAAAGCTAGAGAAGACAGATTAAAATGGTTTGAACATGTTCAGAGGAGGGATGGTGATTTTTTTGGGAGAAGAATGTTAGATATGGCGCTACCAGGTAAGAGACGAAGAACAAGGCCAAAGAGGAGATTTATGGATGCGGTGAGGGAGGACATGGAGGTGGTTGGAGTAGGAGTTGAGAATGCGGAGGACAGGGTGAGATGGAAATTGTTGACTCGCTATGGCAACCCCTGAAAACGGGGTAAGCTGAAAGAAGAAGAAGAAGACATTAATTAAACCAGCAAAATTGGCAGTGGACTCCTTGAAAACTTGATGAGAGACGACAAGGGTCACAAGACTTTCTTTATTAGTCTTCCCCTAGTGTTGTCCCTTGTCCATCCGTCTGTTTTTGTTCTTCCCTCCAACCTACTTTGAGTTCTGATACTTTCCTGAAATAGCACGTTGAGTAACGTCTGGTTCTTCTGGATAGGTTTCCCTGCTCTCCCTCCACTCTCTCTCCTGTCTCTGCAGAGTTCACTTTATTTCTTACATCTGCCAGTGCTGGCCACTGACTCAGAGAAAGAAACAGGTTGTGAAATGACTTGCGACTACGGACCTTAAGTCCCCGTCCAACACTGCTCACTACATTTATGCTGTCTTCACTGGAACAGCGTTTATTGAATTTTGTAGATTTATTTCAGTGAGATAATCCTTCTTCTTCTCGTGGCTCCCTGGAAATTCACTGTTATGGTGACGGCTCTGTACCAGTTTATGTGTGTAGAAGTGAAGGGCTGTGGTCATTGGCTGCAGATGCAGTAGGTGAATGAGCAGGGGGTGGGTTAATCACCTGATGTGCAGCCTGACTGGCCCTTACCTTCTCAGCCTCGTAGGAACATCCTGATCCATGTATGGAAGGACCTGATGTTTTCAAACCCTCCTGATGAACTCTTTGATGACATTCACTTTTTATTGGATTGTGTTGACTAGGTTTATAAATCAAGTTCAGAGATGTGACCAAAACCACAAGAGAATCAAACTTGAGAGCATGTTTGTGGAAATCCATGCGAGGGGAGACGATCTCAGTGCTTTTCTGTGTATAGGTCTGAAAAAACCTGACTCATATATATATAGGGATTTACTGTGTCATCCTCAGGAGATTCCTGGACAGTCATCTGATTCTTAGGCAGACCTAGAGAACTAACTTTATTTGGGGACATAGAGAATGTAATTCACTTGAAACCACAGCGTAATTAAATATAAAACATATTGCCTATTTAGTAATGAGTGTAAATAAATCAATTTTAAATCTGATGGGTATTCTTTTAAATTTAATTTGATAATATTTATCCTCCTCATACTTATGCTCCTTGTAATCTAATGGAATGACAAGGAACCCAGAGATCCCCACACTACAGCACTGTGTTTACATACAGTAGTTTGGTTACAACGGCACCAACACTGAGTGTCTCACAGACAAGATGAGATAAGATGAAGATGAACCTGTCTCATCCTGACTATAAAGTCATCCTGACTGGAAGACTTGTTTGATTCTGGCTCCCTGCTGCAGGACCTGTTGCAGCCTTGTTGTCCTGGGGCAGGGCGGCTGCTCTTGATTTTGGGAGGAAGATTAATGTGCTCCTGAGGGAGGGTGGAAGTGTAATGTGCTGATGAGCTGCTGCGTCTCCCACAGATGGACGAGGAGCTGCTGTTTAGCACTGAGCAGCCGTAACAAAGCAGCGGAAAATCCCCTAATGCAGAGCCCAGATGTCTGATGTCTGTGGACCATGACAGAAGCCTCTGTCAAACTGTAATGAGAGAGAGACAGAGACATATGGAGAGAGAGAGAGAGAGCAAGCTGTACTTTTGACTGGGGTCTTGTGGGTCCTCAATATAAAAGTGAAGGGTCCTTGAACTCATCTGGTTTGATCTGATTAAATTCATCAGACCCTGAAGTTCTGCTTGGTGTACTGTAGTTCAGTGGTTCTCAACTGGTCTCACTCCGGGACCAACGTTTTCCTGCGGTCATCAAGTCGCGACCCACTCTCATAGACTTCAAACCAAGCAAATTCATTTTCTAAAACACGAAAACCTTTGAAAAATCACTTCTTTTAACATTCTCATTTTATTCAGCAGAGTGTGCCTTTCAAAATAAGAGATTTTCTAAAATAAAAACACGTGCTCAACAGCAGATTCACATTATTTTGCTGATTTTTGACCTGCTGTTCACGACCCATTCAAAACGGGTCCCTGACCCACTTTTGGGTGGGGACCCACCAGTTGAGAACCACAGCTAAACACTGCCAAGTTACTGCTGAGGTGCCCTGAGCATGGTCCCCCCACACTGCAGCTTCCTGCACACTTTGGTGATGGGTTAAATGCAGACATAATTTCCTGAAGGATACTCCCTAGGGATTAATAGTTATAAAAATAAAGTAAAAATAAAAAAAAAATATTCATCCTGCCCATGTTGGTCAGAAAAAAGCAGGTTGATTCTATTCTAGAGAAATCTTGTTTTATTTTTAGTCTCCCGCACGTGTCTCATCCATCAGACCTGAGTTGGAGGATAAGCCCTTGGAGCGACTGTTATTGCTACAAACAAGTGCAGTGATGGGAATGAAGGGTAAAACTGGACCAGCCACAGATTATCTTCCTGCCCTTGATAATTCCTGCACTGACCCTGACTTTGCAACAGTGTTGACGGCAAGCGCACGCAAATGTAAAAAAAAGAGGGAGTCATTAAAAAACCCAGAAAAACAATTTTTGTTTTTGAAAGTTTCACAACGTGCAGTCCTTTTGATTTTTTTTCTCATCTTTTATGTCATTTCACAACATCTAATTTATTTCATACTGGATGTGATGGGTCACATGACTGTCATAATCAAACCAGCGTGTCCTGCCCCAGGGCTGCGAACCAGACAGTGGTGTTGTTTACTCTATTATTTGAGTCACGGTTACCTCTCAATTCTTTTCTGCAGTTTTTATTCTGGCCTTTTTTGTGGGTAGAGGGGAGGGCTGGTTGGTGGGAGAGTGTCATAAATTGCCCAGGCTCCTCCTAGAGTTAACCATAAGAAACGACTACACCCTAACAAGACTGGAGACAGCGGTTGTGCGCTGCTCCGCTCTGTAATTCATATATCTGAAGCAAGTGTGTGTATTTGCGTGTACAGGCGGTAGGTTGGCGCTTTAATGAACGTGTGTGGCATTAGGGCTCGTCAGATATTTTCGGAGCAGACTGTGCTCAGCAGAGACAAAAAGAAATATGAAAACACACACAAAAAAACAACTTTGAAGTGACTTTTGTCAGTTTTCTGAGTGTTCCTTTGTGTGTTTTTGAGGATACAGGGTACAGACATGCTGGCATCATTTTGACCAAACTCTGTGGTGACATATTCTGATGTAACAATGCTGACGGCACTGTTTCTCCTGCATTTGGATTTTCCCACACGGTGCACACAGACTCTGTTTATTAGTGGTTTTATTTTTGTAGTCATAAGGGAGTGTCCAGAGAGGCAGGCTGTATTTTTACTACAACTCCTTCTAACATTAGTCTCTGGCTGATGTGAAGCGTCTATAAAAAAAACGTACAAACCTCTGGTAAATGCCAGCTTTTTTTAGTCTTTTCCATCAGTTATGATTCGGATATGTTTTAAGGTTTTGTTGAAAAGAAAGGACACCTAAGGTTAGGGTGAAAAACATCTGCCAACTCAGGAGTGGGTCATTAATTTCCAGCAGGGGTTGTTCCTGATAAATCTTGATGTGTCCAAATCTTAAATTTGAAGATTTTTTCTGTAAGCAAGAGAGAACAAATGTTTATCTGAGTGCTCTGTAAATGCAGTTATTATCTGCGTCCAAACTTTGTGGTTTGAAACATTCTTAACGAGAGAATCTAACAATAGTGAACTGTGGTTGTTTGGATGCTTCCCTTTTTCCCTCCTTGAACTTCATTTGTATTCAAACCCTTTTTAATCTGCCTGTCATTTCTTGGCAGTTTTATCGGAACAATTTCCCTTTGGAATTCGGTAACACGGCTTGATCATTGTTAAATGAATGCACACTATAGTGCATGTTAGAAATCACTATTGCATTTGTTTGTCATAATTCTTCATTGTCCCACTGTAGAAGATGTTGAAAGGATTCCTCTGTATCAGTAACGTTAAGTAAGACCATGGAGGCAGCCATGTTTGCAGACTGTTGCCTTCAATCAGCCCCTGGATTGGTCTAACCCTTTAAACCATGTTAAAGCATACCATAAAGAATATTTTTCATGTAGTATGAAGAACTTGGAGCAAGATGAAACCATAATATTGTTCACCTTACCTTCCAACCTGCATAAACATGGGTGCAGCCATCTTAGCAGAACAAAACCGGAACTTAATATTGAATAATATTCACCTTTAATTTTGAACCTTATTCTGAATGACTATATTGTTTTTTTTCCCATTGGAAACACATTTTTTTGGCCTAACTAGATAAATTAAATCCTTGCATTGATGTCACGTGATTTACCCTTTAATAAAAGATGTTGTGTCAGTCTGCCTCTGCCCTTCTTCTCTCCTGTCTTCTCCTCCTATCTATGTCATAAAACAACAATATTTTTTTTATATTGCATATGCACTGCAATGAGTTATGAAGAAGGCATTTCCCCCAGAGGTTCTTGTACTTGTGACGTGGGCAGCCCGCTGTGCTGGCGCGTGCAGAGGGAGACAGAGAGCCCGTCTTAGACAAAGATCCTCAGCTGACATCAGAACAATGGAGCGGGCACACATCAGCCCCCTGGTCCAGCACCGTGAGAAACAATGAGTCTTTTTCTATGACAACCTCAGAGGAGGAGACAGTGAGTCAGTGTCAGTGTCAGCACTGGTCCTCTGCAAGTTAGAGTGAACCTGCAAGGACTTCTCATTGCACATACTGTGTATAGTACCAGCATAGTTCACACCATGTTTTTCCATGTATTTTCTGTTAAAAAATTATATGAGGTCTACTTTTAACCTAAAGCACAGAATTATCATAACTAAAAAACATCATTTGATGAACAAGAGGTTTGAAAAAAAGAGATTTATTAGTAAATATATAAATATAACCACAGAACCAAGTGACATTGGCACCATCAGCTGTTGAGTTTTTCCATTTATTTCCTGTCTGACACTGAGGTTTATTAAGGTGTCCAGGTGTTTCCTCTAAAATGGTGGACCAGAAAATGGTTCTAATGATGGGCTTGGACCAAGACCAAGGTCCTTCCACCTCTGAAAAGTCTCCACTGTTTTTTATCAAGTTCTCCAACTGCTGTATGCGCTCAATTAGGTTTTTTTTTTCATAGAGAAATACTAATACTGTAGTACATTTTGAGGGTTTGTTTTCAGCTGTGAATGAAGGGGATTGTTCTTTGTGAGAAAGAAGCTGGTGCTCTTTGGAGAGGAAGGAAGTGGAGCAGGGACGCAGCTTCTGGCAGTGGGACACAGATGGGTGTGAGTGTGTGTTTGTGGCCACCACTTATACTGTATTATAGTTTTAAAGAAATCCAAATCTGTGTACTGCACAGTCAGAAATAAAACCTTAGCACTCCACTGGTCTCAGCCTTTTTGGTAAACTGTATGAAACCCAGCTGCAGGAGAGTTTCTGCAGCTCAGCAGTTCTATTTCTCAGGCAGCAGACGGAAACCTCTCAGTCTCTTCACCAGATGAGGTCCAGATTTCTCCTTCTCGCTTCAATTGTCTCAGCTTGAAGAGTACAGAGAGAATTTTGTTTGTCCTTATCACCTAAACTGAAGCAATCAAGTTAATAAGAATTCAGCAATTTTCTAAATCGATTCAAGCCCCATGTGTTGAAGCTCAAGCTCTTTGGAGAACAGTGCCTCCTGCTGTCGGAATGGGGCGCTTACAGAGTTACTCAGCGGCATTAGTCCAGTAACTTGGCTCTTACAGAGGCCATCAGAACTTTTCCTTCTTTCACTCCTGTTTTGAAGAATAATGTATTCTAACATTATTTAAATTGTTAAAATAAAAACCCAATTTTGTATAATTCATATTTTTTCAATTTATGAATATCAAAGACATTCTCCTTAGGAGAGACAAGGATGGACAGGATCAGGAATGAGGTGATTAGAGGGACAACACAGACAGGAATGTTTGGAGAAAAAGCTAGAATGATCCTAGAGATGGAGCTACCAGGTAGGAGACAAAGAGGAAATTGATGGATGCAGTGAGGGAGGACATGGAGGTAGTTGGAGTTAGAGTAGATATTACAGAGGACAGGGAGAGATGGAGAGGGAGGATTCAATCTGGCAACCCAGCAGAAATCTTTACTGCATTGTCCTCAGGGACTGATGCATCCCAAAATGTGGAGCAGGTCCCTTTTTAGGGCACAATGTGCATGGGCAAAGCATGTTTTCCATTTTTATGCCAAAGTGGTCACCATTTTGTAGTCTTATGTCCCTGTGTTGATGTTTGTGTATTTCCCTGCAGGTTTGAGAAGGGGAGGATATACTCCTACATTGGAGAGGTGGTCGTGTCTGTTAACCCTTACCGTGCCATGAACATCTACGGCCGCGACACCATTGAGCAGTACAAGGGGCGGGAGCTGTACGAGAGGCCACCCCACCTCTTTGCCATCGCTGACGCTGCATACAAAGCCATGAAGAGACGAAACAAAGACACCTGTATTGTCATCTCAGGTAACATGAAAACCCCACCCCTGTCCCTCCCCTGCCTCACCGCCTCACTCCTCAGCTCCCCACCTTCTTTTGTCAGAGAATACAAAGATGACAAAGGGAAGATCTATTTTGATGTGAACAATCTTCGGGTTTGTCCCATTTACCTTGAACAAAGGACATAAGTCCACTCAGATAACGTAGATAATGTAAGGTGTGTTTTAGCAGAGAAAAACGATGTAGAGGTTGTTGCACCACCTGGAGGGTTTCGCAAAAATTGGGGCTCTTTAAGTCTTCACTCTGTGTGAGATTCATTCAGAAAATAACAATATAAATGTCTGCCCAGGGTCTGGGGTGAATGTAGGACAACTGTATATTTAATGGAAAATATAATTCTGAAATACCATAAACATTTATGGTTGGTTGTGACAATGTTCTTGTTTTATGACAGGTGAAAGTGGAGCAGGGAAGACTGAGGCCAGCAAGTACATCATGCAGTATATTGCTGCTATCACCAACCCCAATCAGAGAGCTGAGGTTGAAAGGTGAGCTGGGTTGTTAGTGTCTCTAGAAGAAACACTGTCAAACCACTGCACTGGTAAAAAAAAATGTGTATTATTACAAAATATATATATACATAAAACTTTCTGCAAGTCTTCTTTATTTTCCTGATCACATATAGATTTTGTGGGGAAATAATTAACAGAAGAATTTATCAGAAGTACAAAACCTACAGTAGAGAAAATATTTTTGTATGTCTTCCATTTTCAAGTATATCTTAGAGTAAAATCTTTCCTTGACAGAGAAAATGAAATGCTGGAGTCACAGACTCTGCATATATCGTCTCGAGTGGAACTAGAACCATTGGTTTTGCGAAAACCTTTTTTTTTCTCCTCTGGCAAAACAGAGTTTCAGCTCATAAAAATGGTTTCCTGCAGTTTGGTGCCTAAAAAGCTACGGTGTATGAATGGGTTTGGCCTGCTCGCTGAAAGTTCTACCCCTCAGCGCAGTGAGCTGTGCTCTTCAGACTTTGTTTGGACGTCATGGTTAATCTAGTTAGATAGAAACTGATGTCATTGAGTTGACTCTGCTCAGCCAATATGGGTCAGGTGTGATAAGAGATTATCAAACACCAGTTAAGATTGTGATTCTTAGCAAGCGTTGAAAGGTTATTTGATTTGGTTGTTTTACCTTTATGGTAGTGTATGTTGCAATAAGGAATATCTATGTCTCACTGCATCCAGAGCTGTGCAGAACTAAAACTGATTTTTACTGCAGTTTTATTTTATCAATAAATATATTTAAATTAATGGAAAAAACTTCAAAAATCAAAGGGAAGTGGAAATATAATTTATAGTATCTGCCACACAATGCCATTTTATCATAACTAATGAACTAAAAAATGTTGCCTTAAAACACATTTGTTCTTCTTTATTACGGCATAGACAAATAAACTGCCTGTGCCTGGCATATGCTGGAGAACACATTCTGTATAGTTGCATAACATATGCCAAATTTAGGTTAATTCATATTAATGTTAAAAAACACACTTTTTATTTTCCTTGTTGTCTCTAAACATGATTTAAACAGAGTTAACTCTCACTCTTCTTCTCCAAAGGGTGAAGAACATGCTGCTTAAATCCAACTGTGTCTTGGAGGCCTTTGGAAACGCCAAGACCAACCGCAACGACAACTCCAGCCGCTTTGGCAAGTACATGGACATCAATTTCGACTTCAAAGGTGATCCCATTGGAGGCCACATCAACAACTACTTGCTGGAAAAGGTACAACCATCAACAGGATTTAGGTCACGATCTATAGAAACCCCAAGAGTTTTTTTTATTTTTAACTGACTTTAAATACATCATATAAAACCTTGTCAGTGTCTACGTATGTGTCCCACATTAACCACTAAATTTGTAACTTATCCTCATGGTACACTGTTTTTATTGGCTTGTTCCTTCAGTCGAATGTGTTCCATATGGCAGCTTTTCGCTCTCTCACTGTCTTTACAGCCTAGCTGTAACTGTACCGGATAAAAATGGTAGTTAGGGTTATAAATGATAAAAAAAAGATGTTGGTTAGGCAACGTATTCTAACTAACTAAAAATAGCGGACAGTTTTATATCTCTCTCCAGTCTGCTGGTCTTGGTCATTCTCAAAAATGTTTTTTATTTACAGTACTTTCCATAAACATGATGTGTGGTTTTCTTTATCACAGTGCAGGGTGATTGTGCAGCAGGAAGGAGAGAGGAGCTTCCATTCCTTCTACCAGGTAAATCTGTGTGTTTGAGAATGGACACCTGAATATTGAAAAGGTAGATTACGTTTTGTGATAGACATGATTTTAGTTTTGTATATGGAAAGCAGAAAAATATGTAATTTACACAGCTTCTGCTCCTCTGTTTGTTCTTACTGCCATAATTACTGCATGAGGAGTAGTAATCTGAGGCAGTCTTTTCTCCTCAATGTTTCAGCTGCTCAGAGGAGCTCCAGATTCTCTGCTGCGATCTCTACACGTCCAGAAGGACCCGACCGCGTACAACTACATCAAAGTTGGAGGCCATATTAAGGTCATCTGAACGCTTTGCTCCTACACAATTCTTTTTTTTTTCTGAAAACGTGCGTGTCTCTGCCACCAGGGTGTCATTAAAGTATTTGCAGAGCAAGCGTGGTGTGTGAAGTAATTACAACCTCCGTACTGTGGCCTGCTCAAATACAGCCTTTGAAAATGTGTTTTAGGGGAGACCTCTGCTGCGCGTGGCCACGCTTGTCTAAGCATAATGAGCAGGAACCAAAACACAGGACAGCAACAAACAGCCTGACATTATGGAACATGATATAGTCAAACAGCTGAGACGGTGGTTTCTCCAGCTTTGTTTTTGTCGCCACATTTTACAGATCAGCAGCTTCATGTGCTATAATAAAGTAGTAGGGACGTATTTGATGTGAAGGTGAACCAAGGTGAAATTAGTGCCACAGCAGCACTGTACTGTGTCAGTAATTCTTTTCTTGCCTTTTAAAGCCCCCTTTCTGTCTCCTCCACAGTCTTCCATCAACGATGGCGCCGAATTCAAGGCCGTCGCTGATGCAATGAAAGTGATCGGTTTCACTGCTGAAGAGATTCAAACTGTTTACAAGATCCTGGCCACTATTCTTCATCTCGTAAGTCCAGAGATAAAAACATATTTCTGCCTCTGTTTTTCTGCTGTAGTGATGTTTGGACTAATGTTCTGGAACCTCTGTTAGAAACTCTGAAATTTCTTTGCCTAAAATCAATTTGCAGGTTGACTATTTTTATTTGTAACTAGTCTGTATGATGCAGTGGTTAATATGGAAGCTGGTAGATTCTAAAAGCTGTTTCCTGCTCAGGGAAACCTGACGTTTGGCGTTGATGGAGATGTGACGCTGATAGAGAACACAAAGCTGGTGTCAGTCATCAGGGACCTGCTGTCCACCAAAGAGGAGAACGTGGAGAAGGCCCTGCTGTACCGCACTGTGGCCACCGGGCGGGATGTGATTGAAAAACAACACACGGAACAGGAGGCCAGCTACGGTCGAGACGCTCTGGCAAAGGTGACTATATTACAGTAATAAATAAAGTTCAGACGTCAGAGACTGTAGAAGCTGCTGCGTGAAGTAAGAAAAGAAAATATTAACCTGCAGAGGTGACAGATTTCAGCATCATAGTTGTTGATGTTTGACAAAATCCTGACACACTCAGGACTGGGACTCCAGTGTAAAACTGGAAGCTTGTAGCAAAGATGCGTACAGTGTGTAGACAGCTCTGAGACTGTGAACCCAAGTCTGACTCACTGACAAATCAGGACATTTAACTCCCACTTATGAATCTGTGGATTGTAAAATGACTCCACTCCTGTGTGCCCTTGAGCAAAGCATGTTTTTTCTTCAGCAACTAGTATCAATTAGTCATTTACACACATGGCATGGTACCAACACTTCCCTCTTCCTCAGGCTATGTATGAGCGTCTGTTCTGCTGGATTGTGGGACGAATCAATGACATCATCGAGGTGAAAAACTATGATGCAAAGGTTCATGGGAAAAACACGGTCATCGGGGTGTTGGACATCTACGGCTTTGAGATTTTCCAAAACAACAGGTTGGTGTTGGTGCAGTTATTGGAACTAACCCAGTACAGTTATAAGTGTGCTTTTTTATGTGGTTTTAATTTATCTTTCTTATGCAACAGCTTTGAACAGTTCTGCATTAACTACTGTAATGAGAAACTGCAGCAGCTGTTTATCCAGCTGGTGCTGAGGCAGGAGCAGGAGGAATATCAAAGAGAAGGAATCCCCTGGAAACATGTATGGAATCTCCTCTATCTAACGTGAACATGTTTGAATTTCCTGACCACATCAGTTCGTTTTTTTTTTCACGTCAACAACTTTTCTCCATTCAACTCCACAAAACCCTAACATGTTTACCCTTCTCCGTCTTTTTTTTTCTTGCACAGATTGATTACTTCAACAACCAAATTATTGTGGATTTGGTGGAACAGCAGCACAAGGGCATCTTCTCTGTTCTGGATGAAGCCTGTATGAATGTGGGCAAAGTCACAGACGAGCTTTTCCTCCAAGGGCTGAATGGGAAACTGGCCAAACACGCTCACTTCACCAGCCGCAAGGTAGAAAACATAAAACATTGACACTGGATCCACTGGATTGACTTCCCTGTCTTGAAAATACAGTGCCAACCTCTTTATATGAAATTTGGTTACTAAATGTCAGCCCTGTTGTTCTGTGTGTAAAGTTGAGTCAAATGTCACTGCTAATGTCACTGGTAGAATCAGCTCATTTGCAAATCTCGTGAGAGTCACTCAGCAGAATAGCAGGGCCTGCAGGTTAAATGAGGATCTCTCACCTGGGATCCACTGGGGTCATGCAGCAGGGAGTTGAACCCTCAAGAGATTTTCATTAAAATCCCATTCATAACTCAGCAGTCTGGCCAGTGGATTTCTGCTGCTTCCAAATTTAGATTTTTAGATGTTGGCATTAATTTCATTAGTTGAAAACTGTTGAATGTTATACTCAATGACATGTTGACGCTCAGAGACGTTACTCACTTATGGCTGTGTAAAATGGACTGCCAATCCATTGTGCTCTGCACACATGGGTTTAAATCCCATCCTCGTTTAATGGCATTTCATTTGCTTGAAGTTGACTTTCCAGTCTTGCGGTCAATCCCCCCACACTGCTCCCTTGCTTACTCTTGTGATGGGTTAAATGCAGAGGCATAATTACCCGAAGGATACACCCGGATTAATGGAGTTCTAAAAATAACAATAAAATAAATAAATGAAAAAATATTCAGGTGATGTGGTTGTGTCACCGCTAGAGGGCAGTGTGTGATATACAGCAGGTAAACATCAGCGCAACAGGAAGAGCGCTATTTTGATCTTATCTGATAATCAACCGGATTACGATGTAATTCCCTCTAATGGTCTGTGAGTCCAGACTAAACATCCGTCCTGTCGTCTTTTAATGGACATTGGTTGTGTGTTTGTGATGAAATGGTCTGATTGGACTGTGAATCCCTCAGCCTTAGTCATTGTTGAAGCCTGAGATGTACTGTATACGTCGTTTCCAAATGTTTTTGCTGAAGACTGTGTGCATTTTTCTCAGTGTCCACGCGGGGGCACCAACTGCAAAGGTAGAGGAGGCTTGAGTCTGACTCAACACTTTGCACAAGTGATGTCACTGTCGACCAATGGGAGTGTGCTGGGCTGTTAAGCAGTGCTGTGTTGCAAAGGGTGGTGAGGAGGACGTATTTAGAAATTTATGAGGACAAATGAGCAGAGAAACATGAAGTGAAAATCTGTATACCTGCTTCGATGATGCAGACTAAACCACAGACGACAAAGAGAGGCTCCATGTTAGAAACACTCCTCAGAGACTTTCTGGGAAGCTGAACCCTGCAGACACCACAACTGCATGAAGAAATGTCACAGTGAGCAGGGAAGTGTACAAAGACAGGTGCAATCTAGACAGGATAATGAGTGACGGGTGAAGCTTCGATTTCTGCTATCATCTTCGAGTCCATATACACCCTGCTGTTGCCCTACTGCTGCTCTGTGACCTGGCCCTGCTGCAGCACAGTCGGCCAGACCTGCAGTGTACGGCTACAGTGAACCAGCATTGGCCTAAATACACTTGAATCTGAGATTCTTCTTCTTTTTGCAATCTGAGCTCCTGTTGCTGGGCAACTTTGACAAAACACTGGTAGTGTAAATTGATGGTGTCTGAAAAGGCAACGCATGCATTTCTCTTGACATTAGAGATCAATTCAGAGCTGCTGATGACACGTGCAATGAAACAGTTTAATCTTGTGTTGTTCACCTGGATGATAGTTGTATTTGTAATGGTTTTCCCCAGTCTGATTTCCAATAAAACTTAATATACAGTTAAATAACAGGAAGAAAGGGTCTGTTGGTATTGTGACAAAATAGTTTTTCAACCCCACGCTCGTTCCTCAGATTAGCTCTTGGGGAAATTCTAAAAATTCTGAGGCTTTGTGGGAATGGAGTTTAAATGAAGTGTAGTCTCAGAGGAATGTGTCTCCACAGCCTCACAGCTCTCATCTCATCAACTGTGCCCTGCAGTATGAATAGTGTGAAGGTTGTGAGAAAAGGAAGGGTGACAGAGATATGGGGATCGAGGAGAGATGGGGGTTCGTATAGAAGAGGAGGAGGACAGAAGCTGTGGATGAATCGGGAAATTTTAGATGTGGAAAAATGCATTTGGCTTTGAAGAATCCATTAAGAGCATGGAAGGATATTGCTGTTGCTGCCAACTCTGCTGCTTACATTTCTAAATATCTTTGGTGTAAAAGGCAACAATGATTGCGTTGCTTTGACTCCAACATATGATGATTCATTGTTTTCCTTTTGAAAACCACAAACAAAGTGAATTCTTTATATACGCATAAATAAAATCCTGATTTGGTGGTTTTCATAATTGAAATTTATCAAAATAATGAAAAAAAAAAAATATTGGCATCAATGAATAAATAGTCTTACAGTGTAAAGCATAAAATGTAATAAAACTAATTTCTCTTAGTTAAGTGAGCTACTCTTGTGTTGTGTTAACAAAGAAAACAAAGTGACTTGAATTAGATGTTTTACTTTGAAA
Source organism: Paraplagusia blochii (assembly GCA_016785265.1). Classification (NCBI taxonomy): domain Eukaryota; kingdom Metazoa; phylum Chordata; class Actinopteri; order Pleuronectiformes; family Cynoglossidae; genus Paraplagusia; species Paraplagusia blochii. The sequence continues at coordinate 380,425 of JAFBJS010055155.1, read as the reverse complement.
GAAAGTTTGTAGAATAAAGTTCCAAGCCAATGTTCTGGTGGAGGAGTACCTCAAACTTTGAAAAGCCCCTTGATTTTATAAATGTTTGTGTATAAAAACTCTGTTAAATGCAGTAATTACATATATAATATAAAATTATTTAAAAAAAAAAAGAATATCCACTCTGTGTATGAATGGATTCATCAACACGCTCTCATTCAGACTTTTATAACAGGCTAAGATGTGAGGAGACAGGAAATGGAGTGAGGCAGAGAGATCTATTCCAGGAGATGTTCTGAAACACGATCTGTGCTGCGGCTGTGTCTCCAGTCATATTCCTACTGCTTTTCTTCTTCCTGAGAGAGTGATGCTCCACTCTGTCTTTTCTCTGGAGTCTACCAGGCTGCGGCTCTCTCTCCCACACACACACACACACACAGATACACAGACACACAGACAGACGCATGGAGGAGCCAATTTGTGATGGCCGTTCGTTCACAATTGCATGTGTCATCGAAACCTGTAGTTCTTGCTCACATGCGCTGACACATGACTGTGAGGATGAATGGCTGGGAATACACACACAGTCATCAGACTGACAACCAGTCAGATTTAGGAGGTGGAGGAGAGCAGGTGCAGCATGTGCTGGGTTTTAATTGTATGTTGGGATGACCACATGTGAGGGCTCTTTTGGGTCTGTTGATGAGAAATCATTTTTACTGGCTGCTTTTTGGCCTGCTATAAATAAATGACAACCCTCTGATGCCTCGGAGCCACAGCCCTGTGTGCTGGCCTGTCATTTTCCAACCTGATGCTGGAGGATGTGCCGTAACTGATGCTGCACTGCAGTGGAAATCTAACCGTCCACGTTTCTTCCATTTGATATTTGTGGCTGTATTGTATATGTATATGGTTTATTGCCTGGAGTTTGACTTTGGATTATTTTTATCATTTTGAGAAGATTATAATCGGTCAGACTTTGGTCCAGAGTCAGCATCTCTGTCATTGGTGTGGAACTCCAGGGTTCACCTCCTGGATCAGATCGACTCCCAGATAGTGACACTAGCCTTTTAGTTGCCACCACCAGAAAGGTTCATAAGAGGTGCATTTTGATTTAAGTGGTGGCCATGGAGACTTCTAACCCCCCATAACAGACAAAATTAATACGAAAAGATACATTTTTAGAGTGTAATACAAAACTCACAAATTTAAATTGTTGACCAAAATACCTTTTAAAGCAGAAAAGGCTAATGATTTGCAAAAAAAGAGTGAAAAGATGAGCTCCTAGCTCTTTGACAAGGTTATGATGTGTCTATAATTAATAAAAAATAAATGAATACCCAGAAGGGTTAGTAATAAAATCTTCATCTTTCGGCTTGTCCCTTTCTCTCTTTTCTCTTTTTGTCACAATACGTCAACAATTTCCATCGGTATGGAAATCACTTTGTTTCGTCGCATCTTTAATTTGGCTAAAGTTTTACACCCTTCCTGGCTTGGTTCTAAAAAAAAAAACACTGGCTTGTGCACCCTAGTGGTTGGTTTACGGGTTAATAATAAAATAACAAGAATTTAACCTGCAATATTGTCCCTTTCTCTCTTTTCTCTTTTTGTCACAATACGTCAACAATTTCCATCGGTATGGAAATCACTTTGTTTCGTCGCATCTTTAATTTGGCTAAAGTTTTACACCCTTCCTGGCTTGGTTCTAAAAAAAAAAAACACTGGCTTGTGCACCCTAGTGGTTGGTTTACGGGTTAATAATAAAATAACAAGAATTTAACCTGCAATAATATTGTTTAAGGCTTTTCTGTGTACATTGCAGAAAACCAATAATTTATGGATCTACACACAAAAATCCAATGCTTACTGCAGTAATTAACATGGAAGTGTTACACGTGAAGGACGGGTTCAGTCCTCTCCTTTGTCTCCTCTTCTCCTCCTCTTCCTCCTCGTCTTGTGGTGCATTGGTCTGATCTTATCCACATGTTTAATCATTTGCTGACACATTCATTTCTGTCTGGGCATCCGTTGTTTCTCCCACCTTTCTGCCTGCTCTGTCGCAGCTCATGCTTTTTTTTAATTATTATTCTTTTTGTCAGTCTGCTCTAGAACGTTCCCTCATTAGCTTTCTCATTACTGTGTTTTCCTAATTTAAATGGTGTTTCGTCACATGTCACATTTCTGGCATGCGACACCGAAAGACATGTGACGCTTGCGTATTTGCATGTGAGTTCTTCACCTGCTGCCACGTGTAGATAATGAGGAATGGATGCAGGAGGTTCTGCTGACTGACTGGGCATGCACTGTGCATGTGGTGGTACTCACTGATGGTCCTCAGATTGATGGTTGGCTGTGGGTCAACTAACCCTAACCCTTATGTTATGGTATTATATGTGAGTGTTAAATAAAAAGTTCACATTTCGCTGGTGTGATTCTTCCCATGGCTGCAGCATTGAGGCTGCATGAAGGGGGAGAGAGAGACAGATGGAGGAGTGGGATGTGAGTCATGTGTTGCAGTGAGGAAATCAAAGCAAGGTTGAGTCAAACAGTGAAGTATTTTAACTTACACTTGTGTTTGGCAACAACACAGGGCAGACGTTATTTACCTCTTATTTTTTATAAAAACAGCCTGAAACTCCAGACGTTTTGACACGTTTCATAGGATTTACTGTATATCACACACACATGTTCCCTGTTTATGCCTGTCAGAGCCCAGGATGTGGCCGTACACTAAATGGGTAACACCATGACAGCTGCCACTCAGTGTACTGGGCTTGAAAAGCCAAATCCATCTAATCATCTGCCACCTGGATTTGGTCCCATGGTACACACTGTGGTCTGCTGACAGCTTTTGGAGCCACTCAGACGTCTGCTCCTCCTCAGGAGAACCGACGTGTGCTCTACTTGGACCAGAGTGGCTGTGCGCAGGTGGCAAACAGGAAGGTCAGTGTATAAAGATTGCAAGAAGTGCTGGAGGGAGAGTTAGGAGGAGGAGGAGGAGGAATTAATAATGATGGAAAAAAGGGGAGTGATGATTTACAAGACAAAATAAAACACAGATAAAAATATAAATAATTATATGAATATAATATAAAAAGTAGGCAACAACTAGAAGAGAACCCAGGGAGGTGGAGGTTTGCACTTGAGAGAAGAGGAATGAAGGTCAGTCGTCGCAAGACAGAGTATGTGTGTGAATGAAATGGAGAACAGTGGAATGGTGAGGTTACAAGGAGTAGAGGGGGAGAAGGTGGAGGAGAGGAGAAGAATATAGGACAGTCAGGATGGAACAACTGGAGAAAAGAGTCAGGAGTGATCTGTGATAGAAGAGAGTCAGCTAAGGTGAAGGGACAGGTGACAGTGGTGAGACCAGCCATGATGGATGGATTAGAGACACTAGGAATAGGTAGAAGACAGGAGACAGAGCTGGAGATGGAGGAGTTAAAGATGTTGAGGTTCCCTTTAGGAGAGACAAGGATGGACAGGATCAGGAATGAGGTGATTAGAGGGACAACACAGACAGGAAGGTTTGGAGAAAAAGCTAGAAAAGGCAGACTGAGATGGTTTGGACATGTTCAGAGGAGGGACAGTGGATACATTGGTAGAAGAATGATCCTAGAGATGGAGCTACCAGGTAGGAGACAAAGAGGAGATTGATGGATGCAGTGAGGGAGGACATGGAGGTAGTTGGAGTTAGTGTTGAAGATACAGAGGACAGGGGAATATGGAAATTGTTGACTCACTGTGGTAACCCCTGACAAAGAGACAAGCTGAAAGGAAAGGAAGATATGAATATAATACAACATGCAAATACCCACGTGTGTATTTATATTTTATACAAATTTATATTGAACTATATACAACTATTCTCATATGAAAAAGTTTTTTGAATACAGTGACTGTTCTCTACATTAACACTACTACTATGACCATCACTGTTTCCAACTATAAGGGGATAAGGTTTTGTATAAGGCTCCAGTGAAGAGAAAAAGCAAAGATTAAGGTTTAGACACTAAATGAAAACATGCTCGAAAAACTGAAAAACTATGAACTACAGAATTACTGAGACTTAGTTTGGAAAGGAACAGAGAGGCAAACAACCTAGACATTACTGTTGATGAAATAAAACACTGAGGAAAGGAAAGTGCTCTGAAGATCCACAAAGAAGCTTCAGTGATCAGAGGGAATTTACTGAAACTGATCCCTAGTTGAAAACCTCAAGCTGTCGACAAAAGAACATTTGGCTGTTTTCAAGTTCCAAGCTGGCGAAAATCCATCTCCACTTGACCACAATGAGTGTTATTGATCAGCCTGAATTACAGTCCAGTGAGTCCAGTCTTCAGAGCACTAAGTGAATGTTATTGTACGGTGGGCAGCGACTGTGTGTTTGAGTGGATGTTCCAGTGTATCTTCTCAAAGAAAAAGCAGAACTCTTCTGAACTTGTCACACCCAAATGGAGTGAAGGTGAGAACGTGATGCGGAAGCGTCTTCTCACAGCTTCCAGTGAAATTAACACTAGGTGCTGTCACTGCTTGTACCTGAGACAATCGGTCCTCTGTGTTCTTTCTATTTCCTCCCCCTGTCTCTCAGCTTCTCACCTCACTTTTTTCTCTTTTCACAGTTTTCCTGTTGGCTTTGCTTCATCTCCTGCACCTCATTTATAGTTTCCTGCTCCTCTCCCTCACTCCCATGTCTATCTTTGTCCTTTTTTTTAGTCCTGCTGTTGAAAGCCAACATGGTGTCAGCCTTCGGGGTTGTCTTTTTCAGTCTTTTCAAAGACTGAAAATCCATAATATTCTGTTTATCCAGATTATAAAGGCACTGGAGGATGGAAGTATGTGATGACAAATCTTTCTGGTACAAGATTCTCATGAAGATAAAAATAAATATTTTTTCCCCCCTCGATACCATGTCAGTTGCTCAGACTGATCATTCCTCTTGATAGCTGTTTCAACAGTCTTCAGCAGCACATTATTGTTCTGTGGTTTCAAGCTTCACTGAACCAAAACATTATCCTGGGAAATTAATCAGTGGCGACTGCAACGTTGTTCTATAGCGTATTGTACTACTACTCTGTGCACCACATGCTAGTGCTGGTTCCGTAGCCATTGTTTCGTCCCTGGTGAATTTCGCTGACTTCACTCTTTGTCAGCAACTTCCCTGTTTAACATTCATGGAGTGATTCTCCTGAAGGTGCTCAGCCTGGAAGCAATGTTTTACAGCCCGATAAAGCATCTCTTAAATTTCCGCTGGAATGACATTGGGATAAGTGCATGGCTGCGCCTGATATTGTAAAGTGAAATCCAATGATGGTTGTTGCCTCTTCACTGGTTTCGGACACTCTGTGTTGCTTTTCTGTTAAATACATAAATATTTACAACAGGTCGGTGGTCACATCATCTCTGATTGGTCACAAAAAGCATCATAAATGTTTCCAATTCACCATTATGTTAAGATCACTATCACGCCCTCTAATTTGCATTCTGATGGTTCCATTACAATAAATCCATTGTAATTCTATTAAATAATCAATTGCTGATTGTTTGATAACACTGAGAGAAATTAATTTTGTAATTAAATCTTTTTCCCCTTGACTGCAAATGTTCAGACTGACAGTTACACAGTCCTCACATTAGAATGGATTGTAAACCTGGGGGGAGCGTTCAGGGGACTCTGCCAAGTGTGTCTCTGCATGTTTGGTCCTGCTGTGAAGGAGATGAAGTGTGACTGATTGAGATGGATGAGGGTCAACGTGGCTTCCAGTAGTTACAGTCTGTCTGTCTGTCTGTCTGTCTGTCTGTGTGCCTGTCTGTTCTGTCTGGATCCATTCAAATAAATCGCACAAATACAGACTTGTCTATAAATTCTATCCTTCATCTGTCCACATTGAGTGTCAGCTAGACTTTGGACATTTGGAGGGATTAGGGTTTGCTGCCCAGATGGAGGGTACAGTCCAGAGCACTTGGCGTGGACTCATATGTCTATAGAGTTTACAGCATGAAAACCAAAGAAGTCAGACTGACTCCTTTTAGGCTGCTCAGATCTGCTGTTATGGTGTCTTTGTCATCCAAAAATATTTGAAAATGATGAATTAAAGGCTTTGCATTTGCCGTTTGCGTTTTTTTTATCAGAATTTTCTCTGTTCCTCAACACTGCGTGGCTGGTTATCCTTTGTTAATGCTCACTTGCTGCTCCTTCTCCCCGCAGCTCTCACCAACTGATAAAAGTTTGGAGTTTGACAGAGACTTTCGCATCAGGCACTACGCAGGAGATGTAGTGTGAGTATCTGGATGTTTGATTTATTCATGAAAACCACTTGAGTGGTGATTCACCCTCTTTTCCATATTTCTGTATTTATACATTCATGCCGTAGAGGCCTCTGCTAAACTCACTGTGGAGAATGTTCAAAGGATGAGTTTCAGTCAGCCCAAACTTCAAAATGGTGCATTTTTAATTTTGTTTGGCCTACGCACGATATATTTAACATGCAGTCAAAGAAGAATGTTCAAAAACCGTACTGTTCCTCAGATTTCCTGGAGTTTAAACCTAGAATAAACCAAATAACTTTTCCTCAATAGATGGCAGACTGCTGTATTTTCTTTTAATGATCGCTTTGGACATCGCTCAGGACATGACACACATTTCTGTCTGCATGTGCTATTTTAAGCTCTGTGCTTTGTCATAAAAGGTTTTTAAGAGCACAAACACTCAGGATGCCCTCTATCCTGTAAAGCATATGTTTACACCTCAGATCTCAGTTCTATTGTGATAATTGTATTACTGTCCTCTGTCCACTCATCAAAATTGTTCTATGTTGATTTAATCATCTGAAATATTGAGCAGAACCATCGTGATGGTGCTGTTGTTGTTTTCACTGTGGATCTAAAGTCTCCTTTAATGGATGTTTTTAAACCCTTTTTCCTCTTCACACACACACACACACACACACACTCGCAGAGATAAAGTATTCACTTGAGTATTATCAACTGGACCCCACAAAACCCCTCCCCCTAATTATAATTCCCAGAGGTCTCCCTACCACATCTTTAATTGAACAGATTACCAGTGTTAATCCCTAAAAATGTGTCGTCCAGGATCAACATGTTAAGTCCATTTACAAACACTAAGTGTCTGCAGCATGGGGGACATCTCAGGCTGGAGAAAGGAAGACATTATTGTTGCCTCAGCCTTTCAGACCAAGCAGAGGGCATAGAGCCTTACACATCTAACAACACAAACAACAGCATGGGCTTAGTGAGTCATGAGACTGGGTTTTATTTGAAACATGTACAATATTAATGAAGAATATGGTAAATAAATGGTTGTAATAATTTCCTCACATTCTTAAGCTCATTCCGCTGCCAAAAAGTTGCATATTGAATACCAGCCAATGTAATGTCAGGATGAATGGCCTCAGAAATGAAAACGAGTGAAGCAGTAGTAGGTGAAGGCAGACATAGTCCTCCTGTTGAGTCCAGGACTCAGGTCTGAGTCATTAGAAGATCAAAAAGGCAGTTGGAATAGGAAGAAGGTGTCAACTATTGTCAATGAGTGTGTGTGATTGTACGCCAGAAGCTTTTAGCTGCTACTCTATTTTCACAGGTACTCAGTGCTGGGTTTTATTGACAAGAACAAAGACACCCTGTTCCAGGACTTCAAGAGACTTCTCTACAACAGGTGACACAAAGAGATGCTGTCAGACAGAATTAGGCTTCATTCTCTGTCTCTCTCTTTTTCTCTCTCTAAATACAGAGGGTTTTTTTTCATGTACATTATTCCATATAAAGTATTTTTTTCATCCAGGTTAAGTGGTTCCTCCACATCATACGGTTCATTCTCAGAGCCGGCATATCTGGCCCACAGTATAAACATAGTTGACCTGTGAGATCTTATCAAATGTAGACCAGAGCTGACCCATCAGTAAATAGCCCCTCTACTGTGGGACGATTTGGCCCATGAAAGGGTGCAGTTAAAGATTTGGTTGTTCCAGACGAAAGATGAAAGTGTGTTTCCATGTGCAAACTCTACATTACATACATATATCTTTAGATAGTTCTACATGGACCATCACCTCTGCTCTCATCTCACACCTCTGTCCAGTTATTATATGCATGTTAGCAATGCTACCTTTTGTAACCTGAAACAACCCACATCATCTTTTTACTCAGTTCTTTTTAAGACTTAATATGTTTCACCTTCTAGTTCTAATCCAGTGCTGAAGGGAATGTGGCCTGAAGGGAAGCTCCGCATCACAGAGGTCACCAAACGCCCACTGACGGCGGCTACCTTGTTCAAGAACTCCATGATCTCACTGGTGGAGAATCTGGCCAGCAAGGTGAGGAGGCCTGTCTGCTGAAGCTAGCTCTGCTAGAGGTTTCAATATGCATTTCCTACTCTATAAAACTCTTGGACATGTTCAGAGGAGGGACAGTGGATACATTGGTAGAAGAATGATCCTAGAGATGGAGCTACTAGGTAGGAGACAAAGAAGAGATTGCTGGATGCAGTGAGAGAGGACATGGAGGTAGTTAGGTCAGAGTAGAAGATACAGAGGACAGGGGGAGATGGGAAACGCTGATTCGCTGTGACAACACCTGAATAAGGGACAAGCTGAAAGGAGAGGAATAAAAAGTCCATAAAACTGGACAAATAATTTGGTTACGTCGAAAAAATGTAACTAAGGCAATCTAACTTTCTCATCCTGCAGGAGCCTTACTACGTTCGCTGCATTAAGCCCAATGATGTCAAGTCACCTCTACTGTTCGAGGAGGAACGCTGTCGCCACCAGGTGGAGTATCTCGGCCTGCTGGAGAACGTGCGTGTGCGACGCGCTGGCTTTGCCTACAGACAGACGTACCCACGGTTTCTGCAGAGGTAATTTACAACTTCATGTTGTGATGGACAACCTCAACATAGGGAGATGACTGACATGAGGATTATTTGACATGTTGTTCAAAGTACACGGTGATGATGACAATCTACCATCTTGACAGACCTATCTGCAGTATGGCTAAAGATAGGAGTTGTGCTACATTACATTAGGGCAAGTGATAACAAAGTACTGCAAAGACTAGTAATAATTTGACATGATGTTTACGATAGTCAAGGAAGTGTTGATATTCATCGCTGTAGTGTGTGATGGCACGTAATTAAGTGTCTTTGCCTCAAGTCAGAGTAGGAAAAAAAACGAAACACTGAGACTCTTCATTCTTCCATAAGAAATAGTTCATTTGGTTTAACCTAATGGCTTTCAATCATTTCCAATCAACTGCTAATTCTGTGAATTGTAGCTCCTTTAAATCAATACAGCCTCAGCCAGAATGTTACTCTACGGACATGTCATGTCCAACATGATGTCTCTGTACTGATGATGTCTCATTCCGCAGATACAAGATGATCTCAGAGTTCACGTGGCCAAATCACGACCTGCCGTCGGACAAAGATGCGGTGAAGAGGCTCCTCCAGGGATGTGGGTTCGACCACGACGTGGCCTACGGCAAAACCAAAGTGTTCATCCGTACGCCACGCACTCTCTTTAGCCTGGAGGAACAGAGAGAAGAAATGGTGAAGAGGATTGTTCTCTTCCTCCAGAAGGTAAGTCAAAGAACTTCATATCAACTATCTCATCAATCAGTAAGGAAATGACTTTGGAAAGTATTTGTATCTGTGCACACAGTGGATTAGTATTCCCAAACAAACATCAGCCTTAATGTCCCTGATTGCTCTTCACCGCCGACTACTTCTAATTTGATTACAGCCTCGTGAAAACACATTAAGTCTTATCAAATGAAATTAAGACTCAGGTCACGTTTTCGCCAGCGCTCATCAGCTGTTGAATGAATTCAAAACACTAATTCAACTCAAATTTAGTAGAAAATTGACAAGCACCATGTTGAGAGCTGATTTAATCTGGTTTGTCAGCCCAGCTCAGTCTGTCTGCGTCCTGGTTACACCTCAGCCCGGTCAGTGTCCTCCCCCTGTCTCTCTATATCACATCAGATCTGGTTTATTTGTGAAGCCAAGATTCAAAGAAAAAGAATCCAAGAAAGGTGTTGGATTCTCTTATATTTCAGTGAACCTGGACTCTCCATGGACCATGTGAAGCTCCACAATCTGTTTTTATGGCCCAGTGATTCATATTTGTGCTTAGATTCCTGTGAATCTTAGTGTATTGATTATCACCAGTTGTGGATGCATCCAAATGCGTTGAGAGATTCCTTTATACCATGTTGCGTTCTTATCTCTTGCCCAAAGACTGACAGAGAGAGCTCCCAGACATCAAATGGTTCTCCAGTCAAATCAACCTCTGTAGCTGATGGATTGGTTGACCTCTCATTGATCTGTTCGACCTCTCATTGGTTCCTCCCACAGACACAGCAGAAGGGCATCCCTTCCATCCCTGTCCCGGGGGAATCCTATCTTGTATCTCAGAGTATGAGCAGGTTTTAATAAAGAGAGGAAAAACCCAGAGGAGCAAAGGATTTTCAAACCAAAGCAAACACAGACTAGAACCGCAGGGTTTTTTTAATCTCACCCTCTGTCAGTGTGTGTGAAGGCCGGGCACGGAGTCAGTGATGCTCTCACACACACACACACACACACATGCACTCCTGCTGATGCTGCACTGACATACACAATCAAATAATGGTAGGACGGCGGTATTGACTCCTGTGTCTGTCTTGCAGTGTGTCAAATAAACAGCTTTGTCCAAGTCTGAGCCGCCGTGCATAACAATCCCCTTATCAGCAGCTGGCACGCTATATCGCCTTCTGCCAGTCAGGGCCACGACGCCAGGAGAGGTGATGGGTGTCAGAGGCACAGCCACACTTCTTCTCCTCCTTCTCATGCCTCATTGATTTATTATCTTTTATTTCTCTACACGCTCACACTTGCAATGAGGCCAGAACAACAACAGACTTTACGTAAATTAGTTTGTACAGTCTTTGTTGTTTTATCTGGGACACATTATAGAGCACTTGTGTCAAACATGAGGACCGTGGGCCAAATGCAACCACTCAAGGCCGCAGAAGTTAAAATGTGCTTGATTGCTTTATAATAGTGTTTATACTTCCTAAGAATAAACAAAATGTGTTATTTTTATTACACATAGCAATTACAGTATTTGTAGCTTGAATATGAAAAAGTTATGGAGAAGTTACCACTATAAATTCTGAAAGTTAGGACCAGAAAAAAGTACTGACAAAGTGGAGTATTAGTTTGATTAATTTATATATTTATATTATATATATTATATATTTATGATATTATATATATATATTTGATATATATATATTTATTATTTATCTGATTATTATTATAACTCACCTTTTTTATTACTAATTTTATTTTTTAATAAATTAATCACATTATTCATATAGCACATGTTATGCACAAAGAAGTGGGCTTTACATTGGTTAAAAGTGGTTTACAATAATATGAGTTATTACTGACTCTTACTAATAATATTGTTTTTTTATTTTATTTTAACTAATCTGGTTTACAACTTGTTTGAGTGATTAGCTTATTTGTAACTAATACTATTTAATTTTTAATTAAATTGTCATTTTATTTGACTTTAAATAAAATGACAAATATTTTATTTGACTTTAAATAAAATGTTTGTTAATGTAGTGATTAGGTTTCTTTTTTTTTGACTCAGTAGCAGTACCTCTGTTACTGAGTCCACAACACTACTACTAAGGGTGTAGTGTATTTCAACAGGGTTAATTACCACACCTGTAATGGACGGAGGATCTGAAGGGTGAAGGCAGTGGGTGGAGGTTGGAGGCTGTGCCCATTCACAGCTCCATTTAATCCGTCTCCACATTCTTCACTCACTCTCCTTAAGTGCATGCGCTAACTTCATCTTTCCAGTCTAATGCTGTATCCTCTCACTCTACGGAGCCTCATCTTTATTACAGTCGGGCCTAGTGCCTCACTGCTGATTGCTCTGCCTTTTCCTATCTGCAAGAGTGTGTCAACAACACTTGAATGTCCACAGAGGACACAGCAGTTCTGTCATTAAGCCTTCAAGAATGAAATCAGGCAGTCCGAGACTGGTGGGAAACACTGTAAATGCAGAGAACATAAATAAAACATGGGACCCCACCCCCACTTTCTGCCTTTGTTACAATGAATATTTCATAAATTCAAGCTCAGCCATCCTCATCGCTGTAGCTGCAGTAACTGTCGCGTCTTGTCTGCCTCATCGTCCTCCCCAGTGAATTCTGATCTGCAGTCCTAATTGCTTTCTAGTGTCTGTGAAGCAGTTGGTTTATCAAACGACCTGTGTGTTATATTTAAGGAGAGAATCTTTTACTGCTGCAGAGCATCTTTTGGGCTGGATGTAATGATGATGTAGACAGTATAGAGCTGTAACTGTAACTCCTGCCTTCAGGCAATGAAGTGGGCCACTTGGCTCCTCCTCTTCACTTAACAGTATAGAACTGTTCTGACTCTGGTTTGACCTCAGCAGGAACATGATCCCTGATCTTCTGATCCCTGCTGGATCTGAAAACTATTGTAAGTTATTATCTGAGGCACTTATTGCATCTATACTACATTCAATGGCTGAGCCTGAAGATCAAAGTAGCTTAGGTTTTGCTGGATTTTCCTCTGCTGGGTTTTAAGAAATGTGATATGCTTCCTTTTCGTCAACCAACTAGCTATGTTTGTGAGGTGGAAATGATTTTCATCCTTGGACAAAGATATAAAGTCAGATAGATAGATAGATGGACAGACAGACAGATAGATCGATAGAACTTTATTAATCCCTTAGGAGTATCCTTAGGAAAATAATGGAGTGCGTCAGCCCTGTATGATGTGTACAAATGGTGAAATAATCATCAGACCATGTAAAGTTATTTCTCTTCAGTCTGTGTCCGATTTTTCTCAAGGTCTTCTATTTTACTTGCTCCATAAATAACCTTTCATGACACTGTACTACACAAACTTTCAATGATGGTAACTACGGCCCTATCACCAAGGCAACCAAGGCAACCTGCATATTTGGCCAACAAAGAATCTTTTTTATTATTTGCTTTATTTTGGTAGTTTCTAAATTCTCACATCTTACTGACCTTGGTGTGAAAATAATGTTTTATAAATGAGTTTGAATGGAAGTTCAAGATACAAATAGTTCATTCTGCATATTTACTGCAGCTAACAGTATTTCTCTACCTGCAGATTGGTTTTTCAAAATAAAACATAGGCAGTATTTTGTCGGATCTGAAGAAGATATTCAGACAATGCAGTTATTTTTATCTATTTATATTACTTTCAAAATATTAGAATTTGTTTTTCACCTGCAGTTAATAAACTGCTTTACCAATAACCAATGCAATAAGAGCTGGCACTTTAAAAAAAAAAGCTCCTACTGTTCAACATTGGCATTGAAAATTATGTTTTCTCACTACGCACTGGGATTAGGACCAAGGATTAGATCCATGATTTCAGTTGATTTTGTTCCTCGAACACTAGTATTTAGTTTTATTATTATTAAATTCTTTTGTCTTTGACTAGGTCTTGGACATAAAGCTATTTTTTTTTGGTAACCTGAGACAAGTATCTTCGTTGACTTACTGTATTTTTAAAGATCTGTTAATAATCAGACCTGAACTATATCACTAGTGAGTCAGACTGACTTAAGAAACAAGAAATACACATCACCTTCTCTGCAGGAATGGACCCGTGTGTTTCTAATTATGTTTTTATTGCCTGCGTATAACTGACATAGTCCATTAGTTTGGTTTATTTTCTGTCCTTCAATTAAGTTGGATGCTCGTCAGTTCCTTTCAGTCTATACTGCTGACCATTGGCAATATTCTTCCAATCTGTTTTGTCCAGTTCCATCATGTTGATCGATGGCCCATACTGAGCAATTCAATTAATTCTTCACTGCCGTCTTTTCCAATATGGTCGTTGACTCCAAATATCACTCTGAATGCATTTGTTTCATGTCATTACAGTACATTAGCCTAGTGTAAAAATATAACTTGATATATAGTAGTGCTGCGGCTTCATGATTAAGAGCAGGAGGATTAGCCTTCTTTATAGTCATGCTGATGTTAATGGTGAGTGTGGGCTGCTCGCCCGAGCATTTTATTGATTTATGTTAATGATCTGTGCGTCGGCCAAATGTCTCCCTTTGACGTACTGTGGTCCGAACCCGTCCCAGCGCCACTAAATTTTGTCACACTCTCTTGAGTCCACCTTCCTCCGCCCACCCAGTGCATAGAGCATGTCAATGGAAAACCAGCTTGGTTTTCCCAGAGGAGAGTGGAAACCCGGGCGTTCAATAGTGGATGGCAGTGATGTGTGTCGGCGGTGCAGAGTGGACGATCTGTCTTTCCATGTCAGGGTTTTTCAGGTGACAGCAGGGTGATGGTTCACAAGTTGTTTTGGATTGGAGCAAAAAACAGTTTTTAATGGTGAACTCAAAACAATTACCAGATAATAAAGGAATAGTCAACAGGAGAGGAACATTCAGCTCTAAAGAAGGTTGATGAACTAACACCACCGTGATTTAATTTAGATTAGAGGAGCTGGAAACAAACCTCCCATTAAGCTGAAAACAAAAAAATAATAGTGTGTTTCCAGTAACATGAAAAATAACATAGGGTTGTTTCACTTTTCTTTTTTTCTTAAGTCTTAAGTGTTCCACGTGTGTATTTTTTCTCAAAGATTCCACCCATTTTTTTAACTGCAAGGAATTTTTCTGCAGAGCCGTCTTCTTCTTCAACATTTGGGTTTGCGATTGGTGGCACAGTTCGACACATGAGTGTTCCTGGCCAATGGAGTCACTGATTTATGACAAGAGTCCTGCAACTTGGCTGACTCCATGGTTTTCCTTAATGTTGTCGATACAAAGGAATTCTCCCCAAAGATCTTAATGGAGCCAAATGGATTCTAGACATTGCTTTAAACTAATACAAAAATAAGGTATGGAGGTTAAACTTTGTGGTTGTTAAATTCAACGTGGAAATTCACAGGTTACAGGAAAAACACACTCCAATTTTTTTATTTGTCTTCTCATAATTGTTCAAACTGTCTCTTTGTCTTTTCACTGACCTTGGGCCATGTACCCCAAATGCTCTTGTACTCATTTCAGTTGTAACAATACTATGGCATCAAGCCCAACAGAGTGTCTGTTGTCGTTGCAATCAAATATCCCTATTCTTTTTGCAACATTCCCATAAATCCTGGAGCCAGTGTGCAGTGAGGGCTCCTCCGTGAGGCTCTGTCTCTAAAAGGATGATCAGATGGCTTTATTGGACAGAAGTGTTTGAGGCAGACTGTCAGGGGTCTTGTTATTGGCCTGATTTATCCACAACTCCCCCGAGTGTCGTCTTCATCAACTCACTAACGTCATCACAGCCAGTCTTCCCTGTTGCTGTAGGAGCAGAGAATGGGTTTTATGGTGTGTTTGTGCCTGTGCGGTCGGCTTGATTGTCCTGGAATAATTCAAACCCCCTTCCCATCACATTCCACCTGTCAAGAACCTTAATGAGGCTCCACATGCAGTGGAGACACTTTATGTTCGTAGTTATTGGACTCATTCTGGTTTCATAGTCTTTTGTGTCAGTGTTGTTTCTCCTTTCCCCCCAACCTAGGCCAGTCCTTTGTAATAAGTGATTTCCACATAAATAAATAAACAGAGTTGTTGGCACAGGGACTGTGTACCATGTGGGTACCAGGCAGATAACATCTTATCATATTGATGCCAATGGAGGTGACACTTGGTAGCTTTAACGTAAAGGTTGGAAAAGGGTTGATATGAAGCCTCATAAGTCACCTTTTTGATGGATCGATGAAGTGTTTTGACACATTGCAAAACTGTATCGATACTGTGTTGAAACTGTGTCACCGAATACTGACACCTGCTGGACCTTGTAAATCCCTACAGGCAACCTTGTTGACAGACTCAACTGACGCTCCTATGACGCCCTAGTATATACAATCATGTATTTTGTCCTTCTTTGACATTCACAAATAGAGTACTTAATACTTACTTATTACTACTTAATATTTTCAGATGAAATCAATGAATAATGTGAACATTTATCGTAACGTGAAAATGAAAGTGAACGTGTTGTGAATAATGATGCTTGTGGACTGTTTTCTTGATTATTCAAAAAAAGTTGTTTTTTTTTTTAAGTTATTACTTCGCCAATTGCAAAAACAACCACTCACACAGGGCACAGATGAGGCTGGGATACAGAGAAATTGGAAAGACAACTGGTAAAGTTTGACTAACAACCAAGATATACATTTATTTTCCGATATGAGATCAAAATGGCGGAAACTTTCATTTTCCTGAAGGCTGCGCCATAATTCAATGATGAGATGGAATAAGATCACAACGTAAATTCTTTGTTGTGGCCGATACAACCTATTGACAGATGCGCGTCCTCACAGACACAGTTGGCGCATTCATGTCAGTTCGAAACAGTTCCTGTATCGGTCACATGACTTTCTAAAAGCAATACGCGCACCAACACAGTGTTTCGCTGCATAAGCTCGACCCATGTGCCAATGCGTCAGTGTTGCCTGATCCATCACTAGTCAACACCTTCCAAACACCATCAACACCTTATGGATTGTTGCCATTTCAAACCCCTGTCTGCCGATGACGACTGTGTGACTCATGCAGCCCAATGATTAGACGCTGCAGTTCATTGGATGACCATCTTTCATTGATCCCAGTGTGATTCATGTCCTTCAAAGTGCCAACTCCTTCCCCCACGCCTCGCTTCACTGCTGAAATGGCCGTGATTAGAATTAGATCAGTCTTTAACTGCTGAGGAGATTTCACTCCACATTCCTTTGGATGAAAAGTGACTGTTAACGTCAGAAAATGATCCTAATCTATAATTCTTGTCACATGTTTGCATCAAATTTTCTGGGGTCAGCAATGTTCTGTCCTATTAACCTATAAAGCGTCATTAACCTGGTGCTTTATATTCTACTTGAGCGTTAATTATCACCTTCTGAGCCAGTCGTTCCGACCCCCCAGTCCTATCAGGTGAGAGCCACCTCCTCTGCAGTTTTAATATGCAAATTGAAAATGGGTTTCTCTGCCACGAGCACCACCCCCACAACCCAAATTTAAATATTCATGATCTCCATCATTACTGCATTACAGTCAGATGAAGGCCTGGAGGTGGACGTCCGTGCGGCGTTTCCTTCTTCCTTCAATTTGTAACTGTTGGGTTCCTGGCTCTGTGCTGCTCATTATGTAGTGCTGTTTAGATACAGGCCAGTCAATTAGATGTGTAAATAATTGAGAGGTTGCATGTCTGTGTGTGTGTGTAGGCGGAGGGGGCTGGACCCTACAGTGAAAGGAGAGCATATGGTGGTGATTTTAAGAGAGGCTGGAATTAGAGTTGTGGGTCCCGGGGGTCCCACTCACATCTATTATTCATGTTTTAGAGTCTCTGATAGCCATTCAACCTGTGTTTGGTCACAGGCTTCAGCATCCATTTTTAGTCATTTTATTGTGTCCGCTTCTATAAAAAGCAAAACAAAATCCCAACTGATATTCGTCAAAAGAACGATGATGAGGAAGACGCTCTATTTAACCACTGGAAAATCTATGGTAATCGATGCTCATTTGTTGTGCTGTACAGTCACTGGAGCAATGTCAGGCTGGATTTGCAGATGAAATCCTCCTCATGATTTAGATTTTATGCACAGGGTGGGGTGGCACCATTTCATGGTCAGCTTTTTACTACCAGTGCATAAAGCTTAAAATAGCCCAGGGAGTGATGGCCGTCCTGTTGAATAAATCACACACATACAGTATATATATATTTGTATATATATATATCTACACAGCAGCTCTGAACGTGACTTAATCCTCACTGTATTTGTAGAATCAGTTTGTTTTATAGAGGAGCGGCTCCCAGTTTAAATATATAACTGAGTATCATAAAGTGTGCTTACAACGTAACAATATATCAAAATACAATAGAGATAGATGTATTTAGTCGTCTTGTGATATATATTACTTGCGCACCTACATAAAAAAAAACTCCATAACAAACACATGAGAAGTGAGTGATAAAAATAATACTGTATTAAACACGTATAAATTCCCTTTCTGATTATAGATTAATTATTATTATTAATTATTTTCATGATATTCTGACTTGTGAACACACTGTCTGTTCCTGTCACTGCAGGTGTGGAGAGGCACAATTGCCAGGATGCGTTACCGCCGGATGCGAGCAGCCTTGATCATCCTCCAGGCTTACCGTCGCTACAAAGTCAAGTCCTACATCCGTGAGGTCAATCGTCGCTTTAAAAATGTCAAGTCCATGAAAGACCACGGGCGACACGTGAAGTGGCCAACACCTCCCAAAGTACTGCGCAAGTTTGAGGAGGCACTCAAGAGTATCCACAACAGGTACTTCAAACCAGCCAAGGAGCCATATTTAGAAAAATCCCAAATATCCCAAGGAACGTTTTAAGAAATAAAAATTACAATTTCCAAATCATAAACACAACTACGAATAATAGTAAAAAGTCAAATTCATTTAACTAAATTGAGTAGCTGGTGTAAAACCACAAACCTGAAAATAATTTATTTTTGTACTTACTTTTATCTAAACTGTAGAAAAACACCATTGTATTTTTAGATACATAAACAATTGTGCATTGGGCAGAACATGGCTGTCCAGACTCTAACAGCAGGAGCCAACACATGGCCTCTCGTGGCATTTTACATCCATAAAACTCTATTTGAAGTAACTTGCACACATTTCCTTCAGCCTGAGGCTCAAACTGGACATCGATTTTCCTCCTCCATCAAAGACATATCTCTGCGTTTCATCCCAACGTCTGCTCTGTTGTTTTTATTATTTGAAGCTGAGCACAGTTGTGAAACAGCCTTCCTAAAGAATGATGTTGGCTGTCAGGACCTATGAGTGAAAGACCTATAAATACACCTGTACTGTTGTAGCCCTGCTCCTCATATTGGCTGCTCTGACCATCAAGGAAATGGGAAGAATCCTCAGGAGAGAAAGTTATCCCTCTCAAGCTCATGAATTTCTGTATGTGTTTACCTCCAGGTGGTGGGCATGGACGCTGATTAAAGGCCTCTCTCCAGAGGAGACTCTGCAGGTGAGAGCCAAGGTAGCCTGCCTTGAAGCTCTGAAGGGCCACAGGAGTGACCTGGGTCTGCAGAGAGCCTGGGAGGGAAACTATCTGGTGAGTCGATGAGATCAATGAGTGCACTGTTTACTTTTTGAAGCCTTGGGGCCTGCGTGTTTTCATTTGTAAAGAGATTTTACTATGTTGAAATTTGGATTTTGACGTATTTAAACAGAAACTCTCCTCGTTCATTTTAAAATGTAAATGTCTCTCTGGAAAATTTACATTTACACAAATCAATTATTACAGAAGTTAAAGTTAAAAAAATGTGTTTGTTGCTGTATTTATTGCTTCAGAAACAAGACTGTCCTGATACTGCATCGTCCTTCACATTGGTCTCCAGTGAGCTGCAGAGGAAAGACAAATTCATGAGAGTCCTGTTCTCCTGCAATGTTAGAAAGGTAGGAGAATTTTTTCTACAGTCATGGAAAATATTATTAGACGACCCTTGTTTTCTTCAGTTTCTTTTTCATTTTAATGCCCAATACCACCAAAGGTACTGAAGAATTAAAATGACAGGAAAACATGGACAGAACAGTTCCATATCTGTGGATGGGAAAAATATATTTAACTTACTTACTATCAAGAAAACCATGGGAAATTGCTTAATATCAGCTCATACAACTCTTACTTTTTTATCATTAACCAGAGTAGGGTGTGGAGAAAAAGTTGAGAAGCCAGATTGAGATGGTTTGGACATGTTCAGAGGAGGGACAGTGGATACATTGGTAAAAGAATGATCCTAGAGATGGAGCTACCAGGTAGGAGACAAAGAGGAGATTGATGGATGCGGTGAGGGAGGACATGGAGGTAGTTGGAGTCAGAGAAGAAGATACAGAGGACAGGGGAAGATGGAAAATTTTGACTCGCTGTGGCAACCTCTGAAAAAAGGACAAGACGAAAGAAGAAGTTGTCATTAACGGTAGTGGGACCAGGCATTAAAAAAAACAAGAAATTGAAGGAAACAGCAGGGCAGTCAAATCCTTTTTTCCATCTCTATATCTCTGACCACAGGCTGATAGGTCAGGTCATACATCTGTAAGATCCGTCTTGCTCTGTGTTCTCTCCCTGCTGGCTGTTACAGCTGCTGCCTGTTCATTTTTATTTTCTTAAATTGTGTGTTTGTCCTGAGGGCTGACTGATGAGCACCATTGTCTTTTTCAGATCAACCATTTCCACAAGGCAGAAGACCGGGCATTACTCATTACTGACCGCCACCTGTACAAAATGGACCCACAGAAGCAGTACAAGCTGATGAAGAGCATTACTCTCCATAACGTAAGTCACTCCCCATTGTTATTCTGAATTCTTCATTCATCAACAGTTGTAATTTCATCACTGATGCAAAAAAGAAACAATTATAGTGCTGCAAGACAACTCCCAGATTCCTAAAAGCCTTATTTGCTTTTCTTTTGCATTAATTGAAAAAAAAGTCAACCTCCTTAATATTTCAGTATCTTTGCTACTGCTCCTGAATTCATTTGAAATCTACTGAGACACGTCCAAGTGACTAATTATTCATTTCATGAAGTCCCTTATGAGTTTGTGTGTGAATATTATTAGCCTAACAATAACATCCATGATGGAGATATCCTTCTCTATTCATAAAACTGTGGCGGAGATTCAACAATATCACAGATTTCCCAGCAGCCCTTTTTGATCTCGTGACAAACTGTCAATATCGGAAAATTTACTCATCTTTCCAATTGGCCGATTTTAATTCATGCCCTTCCTCTGATTGGACAATTAAAGCTGCAATATGCACAGCACGTGAGGCTGTTTCCATGGCAAAAATATCCTGTGCACAGCTTTAAACACTGCAAACACATCTGTTCCATTTAAGGATGGGCTCTTTTTATTTCCTTTTTTATTTTGTAGTCGTGAGATGATAATTTGCTCACATTGTAAAAATGCTGTGGTCACACAGTGAAATTGCAGGATAAATCCTAAATACAAGGAGTAAAAACTATCTAATACATCTGGACCTGAAGCTCTTCCTTATAGATAAATATACTCAGTATTTCCGACTCATTCTTTACTCCCTTGCTCTGACACAGTATTACTGATGCATCTTGTAGCAGCACAGATGTTGGAGCTGGGCATTAATGAGTTGGTGTCATCTGGTGACAGCCGCTGACGACCGTGACAAGACAGACTTGTGTTCAGTCTGACAGAGTGACAAGAAGGAATGAGAGATTTCACTGTGTCTGCAGGGGAAATTAGAGATTTGATGAGGTATGAGACAGATGAGAGAGGAAAACGGGAGGAAAGTTAAGTAGATTTGGGGATTTTGGTCATTCAGAGTCTGCTCCATGAGGATTCCATACCCTGGCTCCAAGTGTGAGTTGGAGTTTATGCCCAAGGACAGATTAGTGTGTAGACCAGCAGTGGTTGGACTTAAACAGCAGGTATTCTTAGCAGATTTGGTCAGGTAGGTGTATTACAGTATACATGTTCCAATTCAGTACATGTGACAAACTCAGGCCCGCAGGCCAAGTTTGGCCCAGAGTGCAACAATATTTGGCCTGTGAGATATGTGTAGGAGTTGGTCCACCAGTATATAGGCCTTACATACTGCTAGGATTTGTAGTATTAGTGGGGTATTCAGGATGTTATCAGATACTCATTTTAGTTTCTTTGAGTATTTAAGGGGTCACCAGAGTTTGGCCTCTGGTGACCCTTTTCTTAAGGCCCACTTTGAATTTCAGATTGATGTCCCTGCACTTTAGGGACGGTTAGTTGTCCACAGGAAGTCCTCCAGTGAGTGGAGGACTTCCAGTGTTTCAAATCTGCATCCTTAGCAGATTTAGCAGATCCTTAGCATCCTTACCAGTCAATAGCTAAAATTACAGAAAATAAAGTCAAATATTGAAACAATAATACCAACCAAACTCCAAACCATAAACACTAGTTTTTTTTCTGGGGACTTCACCCGTAGAAGCCACTCCCCCACACATTCACCCTGAGGAATTGTTACTGCTGCCCTCTTGGATCTACAAGCCAGACTTATTTACACTGCAGATGACAAACTGCGGGGAACAGTAAATTGGTCAAAGTGAGGAAGTGTGAATGCAGAGCAGAAGGAGGAGGAGAAGATGGAGGAGAAAGAGGGGAGAAGAAGAAGGAAGAGGAGAAAGAACCAAGGATAGAGATATAGTCAGAGTCCTGGCAGCTTGACACTTAGCTATTGATCGGAGAAGGTCAGACAGAGGGGAAGGCAGTTAGCTCATGGTTGATTAGCATCGATAGGCTATCAGCAAAGGCTCCTCCTGGCGCCGTGTGCTCACTGCTGCTCCTGCAGGGCAGCACAGAAGAATGGCCCTGTTGATGGATGGAGAGCTCTGCGGTAAGAGCTCGCAAATGTCTGCCTACGGATTTATACCCCAATTAATGCCCATGTCGTGAAAGTGTGTGTGTGTGGGGGGGGGGCAGATTGTGATGAATTTGCCTTAGAAAAACACAAACATATTTGTGTGCCGTTTTGACCCCCTCTTCATCCTTCTCCCACTGTAGTCTTCACCCTCTCTCTCTGTCTCTTCTGCTGCTGCCGCTTCTCTCCTCCTGTTGTTGTCATGCCAACTTCCCAGGAGACGGCGTTGTCATGGTTACCTAGCAGCAGGGCAGATCAGCTGATGTCTGGTACCGTTCAGGCATGTGCACAAATCTCACCTTCAACACCCCGACCCCCAACCCAGTCAGTGAACGTAGCTGCGATTCCCTCAGCTCCTGTTTTTCTCTCTTTGCTCCGTTTTTGTTCCTTTACATCTCAGGTCACTTTATCATATCCAGTCCATCCATAATCATCTTCAGTCTGACCAAAAAATGTCTCAGTACACAAATCAAAATCAAGATTTGAATAGTCAAATTGGAAATCCCACATTTTCCCCAAAAATACTCCAGAGGGATGAATAAAGTGTTGTTTATCTATCTACAGTAAATGTTTGTTGCAGCCGTACATATTAAAAGCCTCTCCTCCCGTCGGTGCCCTGATGAGCGAAGCACAGCTGATTATTTTATCCGTTTGATCACAGAGCCTCCTGCTCTCCCTCGTATCATTACGCTTCTGTTGCGGTGCGTTATATAAACAGTTAGTTGCTCCCATAGGAAAACACCGGGGAAATCTGCTTTTCTCATAATGGCCCCATGGCAGCTACAAAGGGAAGAGCTTCTGACTGGAGAGTGCTTGACGAAAAACCACGGTGATTCTCTGCGCATGTTTACCACTACATTAGTACCCAGTATGCAGGGGTTTCCTCAGTGGTGCTGTCATGAAAACACAACAAACACAACACAGTTCCTAACAGGACCAAAAACATGAAACATTTACTGTAGGCATCTCACAGTGGTGGCAGCGAGCAGAGAAAATACACTGCCTGGCCAAAAAAAATTTCGCCACCCAAAAAAGGGTCATACATTTTAATATTTCGTTGGACCGAATTAATTTTTCACCAAGATGGTAAAGTCTGACCGCCGCCGCAAACCCTTCTCCAGCACATCCCAAGGATTCTCAATGGGGTTTAGGTCTGGATTCTGTGGTGGACAATGCATGTGTGAAAATGATGTCTTACGCTCCTTGAACCAGTCTTTCACAATTTGAGCACCATGAATCCTGGCATTGTCATCTTGGAATATGCCCGTGCCATCAGGGAAGAAAAAATCCATTGATGGAATATCCTGGTCATTCAGTATATTCAGGTAGTCAGCTGACCTCATTCTTTGACCACATACTGGTGCTGAACCTAGACCTAACGTCCAATGGGAGGCTCGTACCTATTTGCTTAGTTAAATCCAGATGGCGACTTTTTTTTGGCCAGGCAGTGTAGTTCATTCAATTGTTTTGATTTCATAAAACCTTATATATCATTAGTCGCTCCCCTGATGTGGGGTTAATATTTCTGTATCCTACATGTCAACATGCAGACCAAACATGGAACCCCTCAGCCTCCAGTCTGAGATGCTCACCCTTATACTGTATGATTATCCTGAAGTTTATTCCACAGTTGTGTGGCTGGGACAGACAAACGGATGAACAGATGGCTGAGTAGATAAACGCCTCTAATGGCTTTCACGCGGGAGTCAAACTGATTGGGTGACTTTAGACAAACAAAAAATGCAACAAGGAAGCAAATCAGAACGTATCATTAGCCGACTCATTAGAACACGGGCTCCAGTTCCAATCAGTTAAGCCTTTAATAAAAATGTAAATGCAACCGGTTCCATGCAATTAACTGTGCTTGGATCGGCCGACGGAGAAGAATTGCTTAAGGCTTTAATTCATGGTGATTATGTGAAGTGTTTGTTTCTGGAGTCACAGGCTTCGTCTTGGAGCTAAAAAAGCCAGCTACTTATTAGCCGCCGGTACCAAGCTGTCTATGTCCATCATCCTACTGGGGGGGAGTTCGTCTCAGCGTCCCAGTTGAGTAAATGGATATTAATGCACCTGACTGACTGCCCTGTGGCTGTTCCATCGACACACCCAGAGCCCAGTTCAACTAAGAAAGACAAATTACAAGAGAGATTTAGGGAGGCAGTAAATGAGTGAGTCTAGAAGGTGAAAGTACAAAAAAAAAACACTAAATAAAATGCATGAATAAATATGGCTGCAGGCTGTCCTCCCAATGAAGTGTCAGAGTCAGAAAAATCCCCCTAAGAAGATTTGAAGAGGTCTGGGCAGTATGTTCAGTCTGACACATTTCAAAGGATTTTACACAAAATCCTCCAGACTGAATTACTTTATTCATTTATTGGTTACATTTTTCCTAAACGCAATCAATACACTGTTGTGCTGTGTGAGGTCACAACTTGTAGGGTACTTCATAAATAACTGGTTTCAAATGTTTAATTATTTTTGATTGTGCTTGTGTTCTTTGCTTGTGTAACCAGTCAAAGTAGGTCATCAGAAGTGAGTCACAGTTATTGAAATAGGAAAAGAGAAACCCTCCTTCTGTTGCATGGCTCACTTTGTGCCCATTACAAAACTTGAAACATTTAGTTAATTTCCATATTTTTCTATTCTTGTCACTTCGTCAGCATTTCAATGGAAGAAAAAAAAAAGATCTAAAAAAACAAGGATTTATTTAATGCCTTCACTGAGTCTTTGTGATGTATCGTGTCCATTTTAGTTGCTCTACATCTCTGGATGTATGTGACATTATACGTACAAAAGCAGTTCATATAGTGTCAGAATTGCATTAGTGTAAAGATCATTTAACTATTGCACATTCCTCCAGTGATTCACACTACTGCACACAACTAAAAGTCACCTCTGTGTTTAACCCATCACCTAAGTGAACAGTGTTCAGCTTTGAGCGCCCAGGAAGGAGTGAGTGGTAATGGTGCCTTGCTCAGTGGACCTCAGTGGTAACTTGGCAGTTGGTGGATTTGAACCTGCACCCCACTGCCCGAATAGAATGACTGATTTGTGAATGATAGACTTGTGATTATCTACAATGCAGATGTTCGTTTTGTTTGTTTGCAAATAGTCATTTGAGCTGTGGGTTATGTGTAATTCTCTCCTTCTCCCCTGGTGTTAACCTCAGGTGACAGGACTGAGTGTGTCCCCTGGGAAGGACCAGCTGGTTGTGTTGCATACCAAGGACAACAGGGACCTGGTGGTGTGTCTGCAGGGTATGGTCCCCGCCACTGAGAGCCGCATAGGGGAGTTGGTGGGCACCCTGCTCAGCCACTTTAAGAGGTGAGTGATGGTGAAGGTAATCGCTTGTGGCAAAAGCAAAGGTTGATGTTGTGTCCAAGAGAAATCTTGGTGATAGCTTGAATATGTTGATTGAAATGACCTGTGAGGGACACAAGGTGGCGTGGGCCATGGCCTCCTATAATTACTATGCACAGGATTCTGCCTAATAGTGTTTCCCCAAGGTTAAAACTCACTTCAAGGTGGTGTGTTATCGATGTGCACACTGAGAGAATCTGACCCAGGCTTTTTTCTGTGACTCTAATTAACAGATGAGCTGTAAATACATCAGGTAGACATTAATATGTACTTTCTTCACAAGGTCTGCCTGCTAAAAAGCCTTCAGTCCCCTAGAGGCAGTACGATAACCTCATTAAGAAAACCTAAATATTGGATTTTTCAGCACAGTGGTTGCCAAACCTTTTTGGTTCCAAAACAAATCCATTGGATTGAAAAAAGAAAAGAAAGATCAAAAGAAATAAAATACAAGTCAGAGCAAATGTAACTGTGGGCCAAATAATGTCAACTCAACGAGTTGATCCCAATTAATATTTAATACATACAACTTCAAATAACATATAAACATATATAAGATCCCTCCGGATGTGGCTTTTCATCATTCTTAAGGCTTTCCGGAATCATTCTGGCTGATGTTCCCAGAACAGCAGGCAGATTGTGATAAAACCACATCAGCTCAGAGTGACATGGGCCCAGCTGTGTGGCTACGACTGCTGTGTGACTGAGTCAGGAGGATTACGGGGCTCAGTCCCAGTCACGGCGTCCTGATGTGAACTACAGAGGTCACCTAATCTGGGTTCACAGTGCTTTTCATGACAGATTACAGCCAAGCTGAAATTATTTTTCTTACCTGCTTTTTTTATAATGGCATCAAATGAGAACAAAGACATTTTTACTTAAAAATCTCCAAAAAGTTTCCAGCTCTATTTTTTTAATAATAATAATTGAAAAATTAAATAATAAAAAGGTTTGTTTTTTTTTTTAAATAATAATTTAACTCCAGTGACATCTTTATTGGTCATGGTGACCTCACATCTTCCCAGAAAATAAAAGAAAGTCATCATCAAAAGTGTTTCCAGATCCTGGATTGAACAGAAATAGAAATCCGATGTCAAGGTCACTCTGACCTTGTGAGAACATTGCATTGTTAGAATTGAGTTGAGTTGGTGCTTGAGGTCTCAGTGATGTCACTGCAGGGATTATAGCTGCTGTTCAATAGTGATTTTTATTATTATTTTTAATAAATGTATTCATCATCCACTGTTTTTTCTTCTCACTCCTGCCCTAGTGTTTGTTGTGTCGATTGATTATTTTTGTCTGACTGTATGTGGGTGAGACAGTAAGAGAGAACGGCTGCGTGCAGACAGATGTGTGTGCGTTGGCTCATTTGGATCTGGATATGTGTGTGTGTGTGTGTGTGTGTGGTGGGGGTGTTAATAGTCAGGGTGTGTGCTCCATCATTGCCATTCTCTGATGGTATCTGGTTTCATTGTGGAGCCCATTTCTCTGTAGGTGTCGGGCTGTGAGTGGCCAGCGCGGGGCCTCAGTGTAATGACCCTCCATGTGTTCTGCATGCCGACTCATCCATCACTGTACAACACAGGCAGAACAAAAGGGTAGCAGCAGCAGCAGCAGCAGCAGCAGCACATGCAAACCTGCCTGTTAGTGTGTCTGTCTGATGCAATAACAGTACATGAAGACTGTAAGTGGTTGCTGTAGTGTGTGTGTGATCTCTTCCAGTCAGTGTGGCCTCTAGTCTGTACTGCAGCTCTCCTGCAGATGTGCCTTTAACCTTTATCTCTCCTTCAACGTGCTGCACGCTGCACAATAGTCAGTCTGGATGCTTACAGCAGCAACAAAGCCACACTGTATCCTCCTCACGGAGACAACAGAGCCAGAACAGACGACACAGCAGTTGTATAAACCAGGCGTTCTCAAAACTGTGGGGCAGGACCTTAGTATGGGGCGAGGATTGTTTGCTGCTGGGTTGCTATTAGTTGGACTTGTGGCCAAACACGGCAACTGCACTGATTAGTCTTTTTCGCTCCTTTGCTAATGCAGTACTGAAATAGTGGGGCGGGTCCCTCCTTGGGGTTGCATTGAGGTGCCCAGTGGTCAGGAGATGCTTCTAAGATGGCTGTAATCCTTTAAGCAGTCACTAGGTGGCAGCAACTCACACATTGATTTATGCAGATGAAAATAAAAATATTACGTTGAAACAGTCTTTTCAATTCACAATGGCGTAATGGAGGAGCCTATAATGTTCTGCTTTGAGACCGGAAATGTTAGAATCTTGTATCAATGACTCAGCGTCATTTTGAGTTTATTGTTGTTGTCTTCACTGTGAGAAAATATTTCCTAATTAAATATAGTTGCATTCGTTCTTTTGTTGATATGGGTATGGGTCAAGTGGAAGTAATAGACAGATGAGGCCAAAAGGAAACATTATTTCACTGCAGCCCAGTAACAATTCACCCACGATCCGGTACTGGACCCCGGCCCAGTGGTTGGGGACCACTGTTCTAAACCACAGCCAGGATGTTACCTCTAATATGAACCAATGTGTTAAAAAGAGGCTGTGAGACAGCATTAAGGTATTAGCAGCCCAGTTTCTCCAAACCTGAGTGCTTCAGTGAATTCAGCAGCTCTTGCACAGGAGAATAAACCTCTTAGTGGCCATGATGCAGCCTTTGTCAGAGACGAAGAACTCTCTCTCTGTGTTTCTTTTATAATGTGGGATTAAAGTCCTGGCCTTTTTTTTTCATGCGTCTTTTGTCTCTTTCTCCTCACTGTCTCTACCAAACCCCCTTCACTCTGTCCCTCTTACCCTTTTCTCTTTACCTTCCACTTTTATTTATTTCTGGGCAGTAGGGGATTAAATATTTAAGACACTGCTTCTGCAGAAGACTATATTTATCTGAGCGGTCCATGTGTCTGCATATCATGTTTGAGTTAGTGTCTGTGTTGCACTGAACTTCACACACACTGAGTAGAACTGACTTCCTTTTGGTTGCACTATTGACTGCTGGATTATGGAGAAAATACTGGAATATATATACGGAAAAACATCAAAAGTGCAGAGAAAGGGAATAAATTTCACATTAAAAATAAATATAAATAAATAAACTTAACTATACTGTACATACAACAATAAATTCAAGATTTAAAAAAAGTACTACCTTTACTGCATTACCACAATATACTCTACTGAATTAATAAGAGAGAGCGGAATTATACAATAAAAATTGAGTTAATCTGTACCCTCTCCCTGTGGCAGTCCCTGTGGTTAAGGAACCCTCCTGGGGTTTGGAGAGTTCCAGGTTAGAATCCACAAACTGCCAGGTTGAGGTCCACTGAACATGGCATTGTTCCCACTCACTGCTCCCCAGGTGCTCAAAGCTGCCTACTGTTGAAGAGGTCACATTTCATTGTGTGCAGTGGTGTGGATCACAATGACAAGACCTTTGCTTTCCTTCCTTCCTGTATATCAGTCTCAGTCTTAAATAAAATAGATAGATAGATGGATGGATGGATGGATAGATGGATGAATAGATAGATAGATGGATAGATAGATAGATTTTAAATATGGAACTTTATCAACACAGTCCAAGAAAAAACAGAGGTACTGACATTAATCCAAGATACCTTAATCAAAAAGTTCAAGGCTGACACGCAGTCAAATTAGGAACTGAGCGAACTGCAGTTCACCGCCAGAGACATGATAGATAGATAGGTAGATAGATAGATAGATAGACAGATAGATTTTACCAAAGGGCTCCATCATTCTGTGTAACACAGTAGATGAGTAAAAACAAACAAACAAAAAAAACAGAAAATGAACCAGAGGGAGTCTTTGGACCAGCGTTTTGAGAACTACAGGATTTCCCAAAAGGGTAAATCCTGCCCTATCCTCCCAGATTAGTGTTTTTCAAAGACGTATAGATTCCTAGTTGAAAGAACATACTCGCATTTTGTCTCCCACTTTCCCTGTTTTCATTTCAGGCATTTCAGTCTGGGCGCTGTCACATGTTCACACCCACCTTCACACCTTTGCCGCTGTGACTTGAGTCCCGCCTTGTCAGACATTTTGTGTGTACTGTTCTTTTTTATGATTTAATGTTGTTAATTAGTATTGCTGATCATACTTGTTACATATAAAAGAGGTTCAAAATTCACATTTTCTCTCAGAGCGAGACAATGTTTGACACATAGTTATTATTTTTTCTACCAAGTTTTATATTTCAAGTATTCCTGATTAAAAACAACATTTCCCCGTGACAGCTGTGTATCCCTGCTCTCCATAATCCCCTCCCTCCTCTTTCTTGTAATGTCACTTTCTCAGTTGTCTAAGCAGCAGGTTATTAGTTTCTTGGAAAAGCTCAGCAGCTTGTTTCTGTAGCAACAGCTTGATTTTTGGCTCCACCAACTGCTACCTCTGCTGACAGTGTCCACTGTGACTAATGAAAAACCAGGGGCAGGCTGTGGATTGATAGATGGTCTGCGGGAGTGTGAGGTGTGTTGGATGTGTGATGCGGGTGTGTGTGACATTGATGGGAAGTTGTTAACCCCTGACTGCTGCCCTTTCTGACTTTGGGGAATTTTTTTCCTTTTTCTTTTCCACAGCACTCATTATTATTAAAATGTATTAATGCCTAAAATGGATCTATATTTTGAATTTTTTAATTTATTTTGAATTGTTTTTTTAGGCCTTTACTGTGCAGTTAAGTGTGCTTTTTATCGGGGATGCACCGACATATAAACAGTTGGCAGAAACTGAAAACCCTGACCAAAAAAAAAAACAAAACAATAAAATAAATTCATCTTATTTTTAGCTACATTGTATTTATGATTATGCATGTGAATTGCAACTCCACACATTAATCAACACATTAATAATTAATTGATAATTGCAAAAATAAATCATTGTCATAATTTGGCAAAGAAACGAAATCCACAGATGAGGGTCCCAGTCCCTCATCTGGCACAGAGGCACGAGTCCTTATTGCTGCTTTGGGCGCTTCTTTGTCTCCAAGCAGGTTTTCCACATCCATCACAGCTGCCATAATTGCTCACATACTGCACATCTGTACCCAAGTAAGGATCAACTGCAGTTACCAGCACGGTAAATTTACCAATCAGTTCTTTCTGAAATTGAATTGTATTTGTAATGAAATTATTCCTGGAACTGTAAATCGTGTTCCTTGTCAGTCTGTCTATGTCCAGACACTTTTGTTGGATAAGTCTCTTTGACAGTACATTGCTGCCCATTTACAATATTTAATGTTCACAACCCTGGTATGGAGCAATGTGTTTGGTTGTAGTTGTGGAGGCTGCTGCCCAATGTGACCTGGTATCAGATAAGAGGGTGAAAATGGATGGATGGATGTTGACCAGTCCATCATTGACACGGACAAATATATTGATCTTGTGTCTAAAACTAACATTTCTCTCTTCATTCAGTCAGTGAATGTCACAGGAAGTCAACCTCATCAGGTCATTGTAGACTACCATAGACTAGACTAGGAGACCAAGGACTTTGACTGGAGGATACACAGGATTTTAAAGAAGGAATAAAACCAGTATTAACTGGTTTCTATTGTTTTTATGTAAGAGTTTCTGTTCCAAAAAAAAAACAAAAAAAGTTTTTGGTTTTGTTTCTGTATTAAGCAAATTGCCATCATATTGCTTTAAACTAGTTTGAAGTTTGAAGAGACCTTAATAGAGAAGTTCAGACCCTCTCTCAAAACAAAGTTTGTACAACTTTGGTTTATCATCTGAGATGAATGAAACAATTTATTCCCCCTTCTCTTCGACCCCTGATGTGGCCCAGCTCCATTTTACTGATGAGATTTATTGCCTTCAAACCTGCCTGTGTGTGTTATGTCCATTCATAACTTTTCTTTCTTCTCCTCCATCCTTCAGCATCATCTGTCTGTCTCTCTCTTACCCTCCCACCCACTCCCACCTCGCTCCTCCTTCATTCTCCTGTACAACAGTGTGAGTCAGCATTAGTGTGCAGTTCAGCCCTTTATTGATCTGTGGTATTGTCTGTGTGCCCTTGCTGCTGCCCTCGTCTCTCAAGACCTGAACATTTAGCCCAGCACTGATGGTCCGTGTCGCTGTAAAGTGGATTTGTGGCTGCACTGAGCTGCTGAGGTTGTGAGAAAAAAAAAACCCAAGGACGGACGAGGCTGTAGAAAATAAGAAAATGAAAATAATGGGCGATATTTAAGGAGAGAAACATGAACATGACATTGAATATAGAGAAGAAGAACAAGTTGGAAAAAAAAACCCTTGTATCGATCCTGTTGAATAAATCCAGATCCACTTGTGTGTCCTCGGTTCAGGTGACCTATCAGGAATCACATCAGCCTGCAGTTGTGAGCTGTAGTCATCAGCTCAGTGCAGACAGGGTGGCGTCAGGGCATTTGATGCATTTTTGTTTGTTTTTGTGAAGACACTGGACTGATGTAAAATAAAACAGAGACTAAATGACACAGGTCCATTCATTCAGCATTATAAGAGAAGTTAGAGATGAGATTAAGGATTGGATCAGATTGAATTAGATGTGGCTTAAGTTTGAGCTTTAGTTTTTTTGTTCAGGCCTCTGGTTTTTATCAGTAAAACAAAGAAACTACTGTCTTTTAAATAAGGAAGACAAACGTCCTTGAGGCAAAACGTTGATTTTTCTGAGTGGAACATAGCCGTTTCCAGAAACACTCGCTTATAATAAACCAATTCTGTTCCTTTTTTGTTTTGATTACATTGAGCTGTTCAACAAGATACTATATTGGACAACACATTGTTTTTGAACAATGGACTGTTGTTGTGAACAAATGGAATAAAAGCAAAAATACAGTTGAAGGCTATTTTTAGATGAAACACAAGGTTTGTGTAGAAGGGTGAGAATATGAGTGGGACAAAATGGTGAGAAAGTCAGACAGAGAAAGTCAAACTCCCTTTGTCTTTCCCACCAAGGTTGCCCTTTCTGCTGAATCAAGTGTCTTCATTATTATAATAGGGCTAGTTGTTTCTCCTCTTCCTCCTTCATCCATCCTCTCACTGCTGGCTTTCTCTTCACTTTTCACTCCTTGTTTTTCTCTTCCTCCTTAACATCCTTCTCTCTCTTTCTTTTTACCCCCCCAACCCAACACCCCTCCTGCTCTTTCTGGGGTGCTGCGGATGCAGTTCCCTTGGCAACCACTGGAACCCTTGTTTGTCTGATCCATTTGCCATCTATGAATAACCCTACTAGCTGAAGATAACAATGTCACATCTCGGCCCGGACCAGAGACAAAGAAACATTTAACTCCACCAACACTGTTTTTAGCTTGACTAAGTATTTCAAGTTGGGTGACAAAATTGCAGTTGCAATTGTGAAAATAAACATAAATATAGATTTAAATTTGTCTTGCTGTGTTGAAGGTATATTACTGGTATTCCATACGGTCGAAATGATATGTTTATATAAGGTCTTGGCGTTTTGCAAAACTAAGAAGCTATTTTGAACCATTACATTCTACTGTTTTAGTGACTTTTCTCTGCAGCATCAGAGAGGAAGCTGAGGACAGTGACGTCCAGGCTGGCATACGCGCAGACATGTCTATCAGTGTTAGATGTACATGTAGTACCTGTGTGTCAGCTATTGTGGAGCGTTGGATGTTAGTGCTGACTGTGACCAGGTTTGTGAAGTTGTTCAGTTATGTATCAGCAGTGTAGTGGCAGATGCTGTGAGGCTGCAAATGACTCTGACCTACTTTCCCGCTGCGGACGCTGAAATAATACCAGACGACCGCTCTCCAACTCAGCTCTTATCCAAGGATATTGGTCCTGGTGGAGCTGCTTCAGACATACTTTGCAGTATATATTTTTATACTGTAATATGATGCTGTGCTGTGTAATGAACACATTTCACCCATCCACAACCAGGTGACTCTAGGTTATTGGATTATGAAATGATCTGCTATCCTAACCCAGTCTCACAATTCTTCTCCTCTCGGCCTTCGTCTTTTTCAGGGGTTGCCACAAATCAACATTTCCATCTCCACTGTCCTCTGTATCTTCCACTCTGACTTCAACTACCTCCATGTCCTCCCTCACTGCATCTGTCAATCTCCTCTTCGTCTCCTGCCTGGTAGCTCCATCTGTAGGATCATTCTTCTACCAATGTATCCACTGTCCCTCCTCTGAACATGTCCAAACCATCTCAATCTGTCTTCTCTAGCTTTTCTCCAAACCTCCCTGTCTGTGTTGTCCCCCTAATCACCTTATTCCTGATTCTGTCCTGGGATGGAAATCATTTTGTTGTCTCACAACCCTCACCATTTATCCGGGCTTGGGACCAGCACTAAAACCCACTTTTTACTAAAAACTAAGTTTTTAGTAAAAAGTTTAAATCAGTGTGTCCAGTCATTTGTGTTCACATTTTCTTAATGGTGTCCCCTTGTGCTTCCTAGTGGTTGGTTTCATATATTCTCACACTAAATTCTTTATATACTTGATGCGTACAATTGCTGCACCACAGCATTACTCACAGAGTGAATGCATTAGCTAAAGTGTATTGCATGGTGATGCAGCTGGAGCCCAGATATTTTATGGACTCCATGCCTTTACTGACCTCTACGTTTGCCCCTCAGCCCCCTGCCCCCTGCACCTTCCACCCAGCAACAGCACCATTTCGTTTCCCACCATCATGGCTGATTACTATTGGCCTCGCACCACTCTCTCTCCTCCTATCTCAGACTCCTAACCTCCTCCTCCTTTCTCCATCGTCCTCCACTGGTCTCTCCTTCACCCAGACTTCAGCCTCCTTTCTTCATTCCCCACCTGACATTAATCTTTCCACCTGTACCATCATGTCGTTATACCTCTGTTTTTTTCATCTCTCCCTGTACAGAGCTGTCAGATCTCTTTATACCTGTACTTTATTCTCATTCACATCACTTTACAGCCTCAGATTTCCTTTCTTTTTTTTTCCAAGAGTGTTTACTGTTCAGTCCCAGAGTAGATCAATGCCCCAACTTCAGACTGCTCACACAAAGAACCTTGACTTTGATTCGCATAACATAGAGAACTAGAGTCATGGAATTGTTAGATGTACAGAGTATCAATGCTAATATATTTAAATACGACAGGTAGTCGTCTCTGCTCTGTTGATCTCACTTAATTTACTCGGTGCATCACAGATTTTTTGGGATTCCAGTCTGGCAAGAGACTTGGATTTATCACAGCTTTTCATATTAAAAATCACATAAAGATTTCCAATAAATATGAAAAATAGCTGGTAAGTTTGTTTACCTAAGGGACATTGAACACACCCTTGAAAATGCTTGAAAAGCTAAATTACAAGTCGCCTCAAGTGCAGTTTTTCGATTATGTAAATAACAATCTATTTACGATACCTCAACCCATCTTCAGCGACATCAACTCTCATGTATTTTTCATGCTTGTGTATGTCATGTATTTAAGTAATATGCATGTTGTGTATTTTCAACTTCCAACTCTACTGCCATCTCGCCTCTACTTTTTGGATTTTCCCTTTTTGTTTTGCAATCAGAAAGGTTTTTTTTGTAATGATTTTATTCTGGTGAATCAGTTCAATAAACACTGAAGGTGCAGGGGTTGGTTTATTTTGAAGGATGTAATTCCCAAGTTGAATCCTTATAAGCCGGGCATAAACTGTACAGCTTTTTCCTATCATCTGCTGCTCATTCTGAACAAAAGTACAAAGTTGTACATTACATTACCATAATGTAACCTAAGGAAAACATACAGACATGGAGAGAGGAGGGAGGAAAGAAGAAAGTAGTGAGAGGTGTGCAGATACTCATGGTTGCTCTCTGAGACACATTGAAAAGAATTGTGTCTCAGCAAAAAAGTCTTTTCCCAGACAACTGTGCAGTTCTGTGATCAGACACTGAAAAGAATAGGTGACAGCGATGATATGTTTGAACAAAGAAACGTCTTGACAGGTGTGGTCAGTCTGGTCTGTCAATTCTGCCAAGCTGCTCCCTGTTGTTTACTTGTTTTTATCTTCCATATCTGTGTTTGCACATGTGCAGTTTGACAGGTTGAGGTAAAAAATCATGGTTAAATCAGGATTTTAAACACATCAAATATTATTTTCACCCCATAGATTATTAGTTGATAATCGCCTGTTGTGACACAATCACCAGATAGTCACATGACAAAAAGATGGGCAAAGGTGCTACCTTTCTGGACAGCGGCCACTAGTATGTGTCCTTCTGCGTATAGATGGTGTTGCACCCAACAGTACACCGTGGTTTTAAGACATTCAGTAGATTTGTGACAGTCCTGTCGGTGATTTATTCTCCATCTTCAAAACCTTCCCTGAGGATAAGGAAAACAGCTCTGAGATGTCAGTGGACGAGAATGGATGGTGCATTGATTGATGCATTGATTGACTGTAATGAGAAGAATTGAAGGTATGGACAATGGAGAAGTGAGCGGTCTCCCTTCAGTAATGAGCAACTAATCGAGGCTGTCTGTCTCTCCTGTGTTTGGCCTGACTGTGTGCCAGCCCTCTGATTGGACTTTAATGTGTTTTTAAGCCAACTTCACTCATGCTGGAGTTTCTGATCAACATTTAAGGCTTAGATCAGGAGTTTCTGTCTTTTTACCCAGGACAATGATGCAGACAACACACACATACACACTTCTGATCAGTCTTCCTGCTGTGTGGCTCTTGGCCCTCTGCAGTGGTTCATAGCCTTCGCCATCTGTGGGGCGACTTCAGTGTCCCCCAGAGACAGGGGGCGTTTCTTTGTACATTTCCTGTTGTCCCACCCATCACTTACACAGAGGGGAGTAAAGGTGAAAGTGTGTCCTGCTGTTTAACCAGTGTGCACCAGGCTCCTGAGAACAGCTTGCACAAGTGGCTGTTATTGACAACCATCAATCAGCTGCTTCTCTTCAGGGAATAAGGACAGAGAGTTCAGGCACACCCACCAGTGGTCAAGCCATATGTCACAGTCCACTGTCTTTTTTTACATGGAATTAGACATTTAACCTGCAGGAATTTTGGAAAAAAGGAAATCAGTAGTTTTTAGTAAAAAGTTTAAATCAGTGTGTCCAGTCATTTGTGTTCACATTTCCTAAATGGTGTCCCAGTATTTATGCTTCTTTTCAAAGTGAATTTTGGTTCATGGTGTCCTGGCCATCATCAGGCACCTCCTGTCCAGCAATTAGAGCCACAAATTCAGTAGAGATGAAATTAAAAGTGTCTTTGTGATAAAGACTGTCAAAAAGATGGAGGAGGAGATAAATTGTATCCTGAAAAAAAAGTAAAAAGACTTAAGTCCTCTGATTTCTCCAACCTTCCACCTTTTTTCTCAAAAACAGTAGGCCTGGGCTCATCCCAGCTACGAAATGATTCTGTCAATCAATATTGCAATGTGCAGCTAAATACGCTGCCATTATCCCAGACCCTTTTAGGAGCCCTGAGGCTCGACGACTGTCAGCAATTCCACGTCCTCCACTGCAGCATCTCAGCCTGGTGCTGGCTGTGCAGAAACAAGGACAGGTACTGGCTTTGCATTTTAACAAGAGGACATGGCTTCAGCCTGTGTATTTTCTCGTCGCGTGTTATTAGGCTATGGGAGTCGTGCAGACTAGTCTTCAACACCATATCAATGAAAATGTAACTTGAGGCAGTGTCGTGCCTGGGTGTCAGCAGCTCATGTGTCAGGGCGTGATGGAAAAGTGGGTTTACAGTGTGTACCGGGGCCGCGGCTCATCGCCGCTCTCTTTGTCTGGCTGGTGCAAAAGCCCTGGAGCAGAACTGATGCTGGGCTACTGTAGGAAAGACTTTGATGTAAGACTGACTTTGGCTGCTTCACCCCTGAACTCGACCTCTCTGTTATTTTCTGACTTCTCGGCACGTTTCAATCGATGTCTTCTCCTTTTTGCTGCCGGGGCATTTTCGCATTTTCTGCTGGGTTTTTTCTCAGTGTCTTTTTTTGTGAGTCTGTGTTTCTGTTAGCACAGCACTTTGTGTGCGCATGTAGAGAAAATAAAGCAATGGAGACAACATAAGCATCACGAGAGAAATCTAACAATGGTGTCGATGTAAGTCTGACTGAAAATCAACTTCTTTAATTACAATTTATTACAATGTCTAATAACAGACTCATTATTTGAACACAAGAGGGATTACGGCTATAAAATCCTCAAATCTGTGATTCTTAATCCCATTTGGTTCCGTAGAAACTCTCTCTTCATAACCATCCTTGAATGTTTCACTTAGATCCATGTGCAGAGGTATGACTAAGACCTAGGGCTGGGTTATCTCTCACACCGAAAGGTAATCTGGGCTCCTCAGCCTAAAAATAACCCGGATCATCCCCCACCTCCTTCCCCCTGTTCCCCTCTTTCTGGTTTCACCTCACTTGTCATGCTGCTTTCTGGTTTCTAATTTTGCACTTCCTGTCTCTTCCCTGTTTTCTGGAGCCCCTGTAGAGACAAAGACAAATACAGACCTAGATTGATGTCCTTATAAGAACCCATTCACATTTTTCTGTTAATAAAATTAAATGTTTTCTATCTTCTCAGGCCTTGAATTTGTGAATATTTTTGAATATATTTATAGTTATTGAATCATAGAAGAGTAATAAAAATTATGAATACTCTGTAGACCACAGTGTCCACACTTGACCAGGCTGAAGTGCTTTATTATATTTCTGTTTTAATTTCTATTTTTTTTTTTTTGTTATTGCTCAGGATCTACCAGCACTCCTTTGGAGATCTATTTGTCTACTGCCCCCCCTGCTGTAGACCATCTGTGTATGGTCAAGTTAAATGAATCTATCTCATCACTTATATACAGTATATTATTATTTTGAGATCTGAGTGTTTATAAAGTTTGTTCTAGACACAGAGAGACCACACTGGTTGCAGGAAGTGCCACAACTTCTTGTGCATTTTATTCTTTGTTATGCAAATGTAAAAACTGATCCCCCTTAGTTATTTTAGCAGTTATCATGTCTGCAGAGCTGGTTCACTGAGGATCCTTCAGTCCAACCCTCCCAGAGTTCATCATAAGCATTTTCCCCTTGTGCTTTTCCTGCTGCATGTGCTTCATGGTCTTCCCCATTTGTTTAACTGACAAAAGTCAATCTTTTGGGAGCATCAGTGAACATGGGCTCACATGGCATGAAGGGCAAAGGCACACAGGGGGTTTTAGAGTGGGGTGTTGGGCGGAGGAGACAATTGATTCTGCAGACAGAGAGGTCCATCCAGTGAAGGACTTAGTCTGCCCTCAGGCTCTGACCAGCTGCTGATGGGAAGGGTTTTCTACAGACTTAACTCATATTCTGGGCTCAGATGACACAATCACATTCTTCAGGATGTTATTGACACGCAAGTATGTGACATATGAACATATATCAGTGTGATGAGACTGCTGAAGCTATGTTTTTATATTTGTGTTCTGGTTTCAAAGACCAGATATGCACGTTGTTTTGGACAAAAGACCAAAATACAATAATGGGAAAAAAATGATTGTCCAACCCTTGTCTCCATCAATTTCTTGTTCATTTTAATGCCTGGCACCAAGCAAGATTATATTACAAAGAGAATACAATGAACAGGAAAACATGGAATGTCTAAAAGCAGTGTTTTTGAAAGTACAAGGTCTGGAGTGACTTTTGGTTCCTATCAAGAAAACAAAGGAAAATAGTGAGATATCAGCCCTGGAATCATATTTATCTAAACAGATGTACCTTAAATGGTACAAGGCTTTAAGAATATAAAGAGAAATGGAAGAAAACTGTAAGGTTGTCTAATGTTTTTGCAAGGTGCATGTATATCATTATCTTTGTTATATTTGACAATTATATATAAAGTGTACGGTATATATGTATGAATGCATACAAACAAGTAAAATATTATAGAAGGATAAGTGTTTACGTATAAAACACTTTTTTTCAGTAACAGTTGAACACAATTCTCACCTCATGCGCTATTTTTGTCTTGTTTTTACACCATGATAATACCAACAGTTTGTTCAGTTATCATTTCAGAAATTGAAAAAAAAAATCTCTGATAATTTGTTTTATTTTAAAAACAATGGCACACAGCCTTACCTTAGGGATGTTATCACAAAGGAAATGAGGAAAAGGTTTAGGAATTGCCAGTGTGTGTGTGTTTGAACTGTATATACACACACACACTCCGTGTCAGCCCGTCTACAGGCTCCCCGTTATTTCCAGTGAAGATAGACAGGTTCAGAAAGAGACGTATCACAACACTAACAGTAGCATCCGTTGGCAGGCAGCCATGACAGATGGATGCTCAGTTCACGGCAGGTTGCCATGGAAACCATCACCGGCACTATCCTGAGCATCTTTGCTCTGCCAGAGCAGTGATACAGACGAACACTGCAGTATACGCAGCAGATGCTTTTGGACCGGTTGTTGTTGTTGTTGTTGTCTGGTTGTTACACATTGTCCAGATTGATCAATGAATCAATTCACCAAGTGTAGATATGAGGGGAACAGACTGGAGTCTGTGACACAGCCATTTTCAGGAAGTGTGTCAGTCCAGCCTGACTAATAAGACTTTTAACCCACACTGCTCCTCTATCCTCCACCTTTACTCCACCCTCCTTCCTCCTCAGTCAGTGAAGGACATGGTTCCACTCATCTTCTCAATCCCAGCCCGGTAGAATCACAGCTTCCTCCTCCAGTCAGTGGACAGTTTAACAGTTTATCCCTTTTTTTTTTTTTTTTTTTCGTTTTACCTCTTTTCCCGCTCATCGATCCTGTTTAAGAGCAAATGAAGCAACGCAGCCATTCACCCGGAAAGGCTTTAACTAAATGTGACAGGCACTAAAAGCCAATCGGCTGCTGTGCTCAAGCACAGCAACACCATATGGATCCTTCCTTCAACGTCTCTCCTGTGTGGGTTCTCCTGTAATTCATCATAGTGTTCTTATTGAGCATGGGGAAAAACAGCCAGGCTTTAGGAGAAGAAACGTTTATGTCAGTACTGCATCGTTAAATCTCTGTACTTCACATCATACATGGATAATACTGTAACAAAGTGTTCATGATGTTTTCACCTTATTTCTTTTAAAGACAATCATCTTTACATGTATTATATTGATAAACTCTGTTTAAAGGCAATGGTGGCATAGTGGCTTTGTGAAGCTTTAGGTTTGAGTGCATCGGCTGTCATGTTGGCACTGAGGTGCTCTGAACTCTCCCCATCCAAATAACACCGCTTTCTCATTCAATTCGGAATCGAATACCGAAGTAGGTATTTCCCAAATTAACTAATCCGCATTTGATTCACTTTGCATTCACATTCAGTTTAATTTGGTATTCGCCGCGCATTCGATACCCGCTCTGCATTCACACACGATAAGGGAGTGAATGCACATTAGTCTAACCATGGTCCAGTTTCAATTTGATCACGTGGTTATATAACGATATCTTGTTAATATGTGGTTTTATTCAACATGAATTCTGTCAACAAACGCACGTGCCATTTTGAGGAATAAATGGAGCAGGTTAAAGAAAGATCAAGGCAACGTATGAAAGCGATGATAAGGAGACACAAAGAACGAATGAAGAAGATAAGGAGAGAAAATATGAGGAGGTGTTTTGTTACCCTGTTCCTAATGTAGAAAACAGTTTTGTGGGGAAGGTAATTTTGTCCGGTCTGAGTTGCCGTACGGCCATGACGAGTTGTTGTTGTTGTTAGTTCTGTTCGGAGTTGGTGTGCAAGAAAAAAGAAAAATAAAGACGTGGTGGCGACTGAATCAACTCTCTCATCTCCTGCCTCCTGTCATTGTGTTCTCAATAATACACACAGGATAGAAGAACCCAAGACGCTCGGCTACACTAAAAATGCAGCAACATATATCGGTTAACAAGGAGATGAGCCGCTCCCATAGCATTTTACGAGCTGGTTAAACTAATACGGGTGTTGTTGTTTTCACACACACGCAGGGAGCGACAACTGTTTTACTTTTTATTGCTTTACAACTCTATTAGTTAATTCGGTATCGAGGTGGATAAGTTAATGTGCATTAGTTGAGGAGCGAATGCGCGTTAGTTTGTAATGTGAACGCAAAAAGGGAGCGAAACTGGTTTCGCGTCGCAGCCAATACCGAATTAAGTGCCAATGTGAAAACGGTATAAGGATGGAAGGCTCACAGTATGGTGCAGTGTGATTTGGGGGATAGTGGTGGAGACTGCTGCGCCTCTAACCCAGCAATGGATGAGCGGTTGAAGATGAATAAATAGCATATGTTTATAAGAAACACGTTTATTGTAAGATGCACCCAGTTATTTTAGTCTTTGCAAAAAAAAAGCTAAGCTTGTAGTCATCCAGTTCTGAGCATAGTGGAAAAGACAAGGGATTCAGTGTTAAATCAATATTTTGTTCTTTATAATTTTTAAACGGCTTTTTGTGGTTTCTTGTGTTAGCTTCTTAGCCAAACTTCAGGGGAACCAAACTCTTCTCTCATCTGTATTTCTGTTCTCTTTCCTAGTGAGAAGAGGAAGCTGCAGGTGAACGTTGTGACCCCCATCCAGTGCAGCATGAACGGCAGGAAGTGCACAGTCATCGTGGAATCCAAGATCAACCAATCGCAGCCTGACTTTACCAAAAGCCGATCCGGTTACATCCTGGCCGT
Organism: Paraplagusia blochii; assembly: GCA_016785265.1. Taxonomy (NCBI): domain Eukaryota; kingdom Metazoa; phylum Chordata; class Actinopteri; order Pleuronectiformes; family Cynoglossidae; genus Paraplagusia; species Paraplagusia blochii. The sequence goes on along the minus strand of JAFBJS010055155.1, from coordinate 337,927 downwards.
TCCTGGAAACTGAAGTCAGTTGAGACGAAAATAAATGAAATAGTGACAGTAAGAGTGAGATCTGATTTGAGATCATGTCAGGATATGTTGCTGATGATTCACTTCTGATTCTATGTTTGTACAAAACATCTGATGATGTGGCTGTAGCCACAGAACACCTGAAGGAGGATACAGAGATACTGGATCCTCCTGTTTGCCAAAAGTGATTAATATATAATTTCTATGCATCGATACACTGAAAAGACAGTGTAAAAAAAATTCGCCTATTTTTTTTCTTTAAATCCAAAACGATTTGCTTTGTGCAATATTAACCTCAGTGGATCAATTGCTTTCCTTGATGTGATCAGAGACGTTTCAGCAGTTTTTTGCGAAACCACTAATGACAGTTGACATTTAGTTAAGGTAGTTCTGCAGGAGTTAATTAAACCTACTGCCTGGCATTTATATCGAGTGTAAAGGAGACGAGGAGTCAGTTAAAGTAATAGCCACTTTATAAATGTTTACAATCACATATGGGAAGTCACACGGAAGTCACTGACTGCTTCTTAGTCACAGGATGTGGAGACGGATGTGTTGAGCGTGTCCATCACATCCACACAGGTGACCAAACAAGTGCTAAAATTTTGTTAATTTAATTCCTGCCTCTTTCAGTTTGTTTATCCTAATTTCTAACACTTATTAAGCATCAGTTATTTTATTGTTATATTATTATTATTATCACTATGCAGCTGTTCTGTGTATGGATAGCACCTACGCTGTCAACAATAGCAGTGAATAATACTGTAAATGACCAAGGCCAGCGTGAAAGGCTGTGCGTTTTCCGTCACTTTCCTTAACTCCAGGCTGCTACCTTGTTCTGCCGTATGTAAAATGACTGCAGCGGTCTTCTCACCTCTTCCCCCGACCGGTCTGTCTGTTCTCTGATGAGTCAGACTCTGTCTCACCCCCACACTGAGGGAGTAAAGTCTGGTTTGTTCGACTAGGACTCGTGTCGTGCGTAACGAGGTAAATAATTGTTCTTTGTGTGATTGTTGGTGGTGACGTTAGCTGTGCTTCCTTCTTCATCATCTGCCAAATTATCATGTTCGCAGTAGTCAGTCAGTACTGTATGTCCTACGCTGTTCTGTTAGGGTTTTCTTCATTCACGTTGGCACACTATCACTGCTCTTTCTTTTCAAAAATGTGTTTAAAAGAATTGTCTGCGTCAGAAACCAGTCAGAGACTCTGTCTTTGGCTGCAGAAGCTACAGACAACCAACCAGCCAGCCAATAAAATGTATAAAACACCTGATGATTCCAAAATGGAAAAAAAATACTAACTGAACACAAGTCCTATTAGAACAGATTGAAGATTTCCAGCCGTAATCAGGGTTATTTCACTTTCTAAACTCTAAACATGCGATGCATGGGGCCGGTCCACTCAGGACCTCAACATGAAGGGAAACTTGTTGGCGGTCACTTCACCCACAGCGACATCATCCTATAATTGTGCCCCTAGTCTTGTCTGGAGTGGTCGTTTATCTTCATTAGCTTTCATGTGTCCTTGCCTGTGGAAGAAGCTAATTAGTGCTTTCATAGTTGGATTAAGATTGTGAGACTAATAAAGGGTTTCCATAGCAGATCCGTGTGTGTGCGTGTACGTGTGCGTGTGTGTGTGTGTGTGCGCGTGCGACCATAAACCAGTGCTCATCTCCTTAGCCTTCAGCGTTGTTAATCTCCCACAGGGCTCTTCTCTCTGCTCGGCCATTCAGCCCCTCACCATTAGAGGAAAGCCAATGTCACTTTTCACTTCAGCACTTCACTCTGTGCTGCCTTGAAGCAAAGAGGGCAAGTGAACAAAGACTGTCTTGGCCTCCTTCTCTCAACCACTCCTCATGGTCTTCTCCCTCTGCCTCCTTCTCCTCTTCTTTTCCCCTGTCAAATCACTTGGTTCTTTGCCAAGCGCGGCTCCCTACTGTCCTGCAGGGCAGTGAAGGATTTGTTGTTTTTGTTTTGGTTTTTTTTGTGGCTATTTTCCTTCCAATTCCTCCTGTGCCCAGGAGGCATGGAATGAGGAGGAGAAAGGGAAACACACCTGGGACAAAAGGAGGAAACAATAGGAGTAGCAAGCGGATCAATTCAGATGTATTGTTTTGTCTACTAAGAGATACACAGGTACAGATCACCAGAAAAACCAAAACCACAACAGCACCTGTTATTTTGCACAGAAATGTAGTCAACAGACCTTTACACTTACACTTATTCAACAAGACGACGGAAAGTAAAGAAACACACATATATAAATATATATATATATGTGGGTATATATGTGGGTATATATGTGGGTGGGTTTCTTTAGTTTCCGTCGTCTTGTTGAATAAGTGTGTAAAGGTCTGTTTACACAGACATATATACATATATATATATATATATGTCTGTGGGTTGGAGCTGTCTCTTATACATGTGTGTGTGTGTGTGTGTGTATGGTATGTATGTATGTTTGTATGTATATATATGTACATGCATGCTGTATATGCATACAGTATATACATATATGTATATATGTGTATATATATATGTATATATACTGTATGTGTATGTATATATATATATATATATATATAGCATATGAAAGGTAAGTTAATCAACTGTTGCCATTGTAAGGGTCTTGTTCTTGTGTTTTGTCTGTTAAGATACTGTTTATGTTAAAGGTATTAAAATCCTAATCTGTTTCACATTACAGTAACATTGAGTCGTTCAGCCATGTAAACTCCCTAACATGTCGGCCAAATAGAATCAAAGTCTCGTCTTTTCCCCATAATTTATTTCTATATCTCTAAGCCAGGCATGGGCAAACTAAGGCCCCAGGGCCGGATGTGGCCCATTAAGCTTTTTAATGTGGCCCGCCAACCGTGTCCAAATTAAATAAATATATATATATTTTCCTTATACTCCTGCCTTTTCCCTGCATTACTGCATAATGTCATTGAGGGTATTAGAAATGTAGGATTTTAGGTTTAATACATGACTTTTACATGTCATTTATCTTAGTTCAAATGAATGATCTGTCTTTCTGCTCTGGACACGGCCCCAGTGTCCAACTTTAGGACCAATTGTGGTTTGCCCATGCCTGCTCTAAGCAAAGTGTACACCTGTCAACCATTTACACAAGTGCCTAAATGTGTCGTGTTATTGTCAACTGTTTCTGATGATTCCTGTTGCATTGTTGCATTCCACAGATATACTGTAATACCATTACGTGCAATTGCACTATATGTATAAATGCAGACACTGCATTGTGAGATGATCAAGTAATGAAGAAAATAATCAGTTATATTAATAAATGTATTTGCTTCACTCTCCTGTGTTTGTGTGTGTTGAGGTAAAACTGACATGGGTTTGACAGAGAAGTTGAAATGTGCTGCTTTGTTGAGTCCAAGGTCTCTCAAGGTAGAAGTCTAATGAGATGAACGTGACTTCCTGAAGCAATGAGCAAGCAGCAGACCAGTGACAACCTGGAGCGACCAGTGCATTTTATTTTTCCATCACAGTACAAAAATAAATCAAAATAAGCAGAACCTAACCTGAAAAAAAAAATCTCAATTACAGCGAAGGCTTTTCTGTCTTGTCCAAAAAGAGATGTTTATTGAACAGGATCAACTCACCCGACAATCAAACTCCTATATCCTGGTAGCAGAACGGTGTTTGTTTGTTGTCTAGCATACTTCTGTACAAATAAAACATTACCTTTCACACACACACACCTCTTCATTCACACACACACACACACACACGCTCATGCAGCTGTTAAAAGGCTCCTTTTCGTGTTTAACCATTGTTTTATTTTTTTATCTACAAAGTACGCAACAAGATACAGAAAAAGAATCCTGACAGAAGTCTTATTCTTTCAATTGAGACATTTTTTTTCCAGTACTTTTCAACGTATTTCTTCAACCAACCACTAAATGATAAATAAACAAGGTGGGGGCGGGGCAGAGGGGTTGGCACATTAGGAGCAAATTGAAGCAAATGAGATGAAAAGATTCAGGGTTTTATTTCAGACACTTTTCACTGCACTCTCCTGGTTGGTTGGAGAAAGCACCTTCAGGGTGTTCCTGTTATTGTGCTGAGTCAAACTCTGTGAAAAGACTCTTCCACTGTTGTGGCCCCACATGGCTACCGTAGTTCTTCATTAGTGCAGGGGCCAACAGAGTCAATTGAAACACACAGAGTAAGAGATTCAACATGGATTCTCTTTTTTAATTACCAGGGAACATGTGGTTTGAGAATATGGCAAAATAAACGCAAACAGTCGAAAAATGTTGCAGACGAAATCTAACATGTTCCTCAACTTGCTGTTTTGTTTCCTTCAAAATTGCACATTTTAACAATGTCGATTCACTAGGTCAAAGCTACACAGTCACAGTCAACACTGTCCATGACTCTGGTCTACTGGAGGCTTTGCTGATTTTTTTTATCCTCAAGTGAAAAGTCTGTGCTTTCTCTCCCTGATATGTGTGAGCTTCTCATGCAGGCCGTGGTTGACACAGATGTTCCTGGACGTGTCTGTGGGTTGGAGTCACTGAAGTCTGCATGCAGCTTTGGCGATGGTCAGATTTGTGATCAGTGAGATTATTATGTTATTGATGATACTAAGGTGAGAAATGCCCCAGACATTCTTTCTCAGAAACCACAACAATCTTCATTCCCACCTGCAACGCTGCCCCCTTCATTCCCTTTTCAGAGTCTCTCATCATTTCCCTTAAATGTGCATGAATATAAATACATTAGTGGCAATAAATAAGGTGGCAGAAAAGGAACAATAGCAGATAATAATCTACTCCAACATCTCAGAATGTTCTCAGAGTTCCATCAAAGATATGGCACTGTTTTTTTTTTCTTCGTTTTCTAAGAGCACAAAATCCAACAGAATTTGACAAAAACGACAAAAATTACTCCCTTGGTAATAAACAAAGAGTCTATTTTAGCAAGCAGAGCTAAATAAACTAGTGTCACTTTGTTCACAGCATTCTCTAAATCAGATGCAGTTGGTTTAGAAATCAAGTAAAAAGAAGAGAAACAATAACCACTTTTGCTCTCACAGAAATTGTTGTAAAATTGCATGGCACACGTGCAAAAAACATTACATTTCAAGTAAAAAAAAGACAAAGAAAAAAACAAAACAAAGGAGGTCAACAAAAAAAAATCTGTTTTAAATAAACCAATAAATACACCTCCCCAGGATGTCACCCTCTGGGAGCAAATCACCCTTGACTTTTTTGTTCTAGGTGAAAATAACGTACGTCTTTCTGAACACACACAACATTGGCCCAATGTCCTGCGGTTGTTGGTTTAATATCAAAAGTTCTACAATGCGAGCCGGCCCCTCAGGAAATACAAGAGTCCACGAATGGAGACCCACAAAAACATGGATCCATCGCGGCTGTCCATTACTCTTACAGAGCCGAGTTTGAATCGCAGGCAAACATAGTCCATCGTATCCACGTGGATGTTGGGGACGTGGGTGTTGGCGGTCCAAGAGAGCCAGGGGGTTTGCAGCCGAAGGGGCGGGGAGGGTGTCTATTCATCCGTGATGCGTGAGGAAAGCCAGTCAGGCGATGGCCCTCACCCTCCTGCAGTAGGCAGTGCACATCACAAGAGTCAGAAGGTGACTGGACGGCTGCTGAAACCTCAGTCCTGTCCACATTCAAAGCTGTAGATGCAGGTGTCCTTTCCCATCCTTATCTTAGTCCGAAGTGAATTGGATTTCCTATAGATTTACATCTGTGCGTTTGCAAAGGACTTAAAGACGTCTGGCGTTTGGTCTCTTACATTCTCAGAATCACGTACAACCTCCTTCCTTCGGGATTTGACCACGATCATGGTGACTGGTCTTCCACCACAGTAACCTTCAAGCCTTTACAAACTCAAAATAGAGACACTGTGATGTCCATACATGTGCAATGCTTCATATGGCCACTGCGTGACACTGTAGCATCGAGTTGATTCTGACCTTCTTCTCATCACTATAAATAATAACATGAATATGATTTTTTCTTAGTGATGCATGGGCCTGACTGTACTCTTTTGCTCACTCTGACCTTGCTTGTGTACTAAATTTGGAGTACCTGGGACAAATAGTCCCAAGAACTAATTCATGGTCACAACATTTGCAAAATAATTTTAATGTCTTGTTTGTACTCAGGCTTTAAAGTGGTGATGTTTTGGGGACAAGAAAAAAAAAGCAGAGTTTTGATATTTGGTGTGTGGTGTTCCTGGTGCTCAGGACCTTCAAAACTGCCTCAATGTCCAGATCACTTATCCTACTAATAAATCTTTACGTAAAAATAAATAAATAAATAATTAAATAGCATCACAAAATTTCTCTGTTTTTTTTTTTTTCTTTCCAGATTGGTCAAAAATGCTAAATGGAAATTGTCTCATTGCCCCACGTCCCTCTGCCTCCCTAACCCGCCCCCATCCTTTCTGCTCCCTCACCGGTCCAGGCCAATAAGCAGGCGGTTCCTCTCCTCCTCCTTCTGGCTCTCATTCTTCAGGTCAGCAAACACCTGGGTGAAGTAGTGCGGGTCAGAGTTGATCTGGAGCATCTTTGTGCTCATCAGGTTGATGATGGAGAGGCAGCGGTCCCAGAAGGTTTCCTTAGAGCTCTCCACCAGGAAGGGCTTGAGGGGGTAGGAGATTTCATTGCCCATGTAGGAGTAGGACAGGTAGAGGCAGGTGAGCAGCACGGCCTGCAGCTCGTGCTCAGTGGCCACCTCGGAGGACACCACATCCCGGCAGAGCATGTAGACGAAGACCACGTTGGCCGGAGTGATGAAGCCCTGGTCCTGCCATCCCTGAAGCAGCAGGGAGCGGTCCACGCTGCGCAGCCACAGCACCGGGTCGGTAGGAGACAGATGTTTGAGTCGGTAACAACGCCGGCACAGAAACTCCCCAAGGCAGCGCAGCAGCTCGCTGGTGGAGGCCTGGACGATCACTCTCTTGGGGGTCCCGGGGGCCGCATTGGAGGTGGTCAAAGGGGCCTTCTTGACGGATGAGGCTGTGTTGTTGGAGCTCTTGGTGAGAGCTGGAGTGCTCTGATCCTGGGTGAAGGTGGAAAGGTTAGCGCAGGACTGGGACTTCTTCAGGTTCTCATTGTTCAGGTGGGTGACATTGTTCTGGTAGGTGGCGTTAGGCTGCACCTTCTTGGAGCCTTTCTTTTTGGCTGACACTGCTACAATCCGCTTCCACGGGAACACGTTGATCAGCGAGTGACGCTTCAGGTTCTTGTCTTTGGCGTTCTTGCTGTTCTGGACGGCCGTGTAGTGGCCCACTGTGGCCAGTCCATCTTCAAACAGAGCTGTCTTTCGGTAACTGGGTGACAAAGACAAGACGGTTCCCATGGTGACTGGGGAAGGATGTCCAGGGGCGTCTGCCGCACTGGGTCAGAAGAGCGTCTTCCAGGGGAGCTCCTGAGAGGCTCAGAGCTTGATTGCTTCCTGGGAGTGGGGGAGTCCCGAGCTACAGGCTGCCTGTGGACATCTGAAGGAGAAAAAGAGAAAAAAGTCTTGGGTCTGCTCTCTGAGAGGACAACAGTCTCCTGGCCCAGAACAATCATCTGAGTGAAATATAGAAAAACAACAGAAAAAGGAAAAGGAAAACAAATATGAAGAGGAAATATATACTTAATCACAAAGCAATTTGTGAAACCATGTCCAACATGTGGCTTGTGTGCCTGCTGTGGGACATGTGGAGCTTTAAAAGTCCATAAATTCATTTGAGATTCAACAATGTGAGACACTTATGCCAAACTGATATGGTTGATGCCTATGAATCAGATAAAGATATGAATGATCCACTATTTTGAAAACAATTATTAAAATGAACTTGTTTTCGTGGTTAATGTGATGTTAAAATGCCTGAAATGAAGCAGAAGAAGGTGTTCGTGAAAGTCCATCCTCCTCTGGGAGGTCTGAATTTAAGGTTGCATTAAAACGTCAACTGGAAATCAGTGAAAACCCTTTATTGACAGTACGTGACGTCATTAACTAGAATAGGAATGACCCTTCATGTGGTCATTCTGTGGTCATTTGCAGTTTTCCAGTCAGATTAGCTGCATCTCCTGTGAGTCCATGTTGACCAGCAATGGTCTTGAGTGCGGTGACCACCAGCATCAAAATGTATAGCTGAGGATGATGCATCCGTTAAAATGTTAGCTTGTTATACTCTGTGTTGAAAAAAAAAAAATCCTTTCAGCTGATATAATCCCAGGAATTATCAACACTGAGATATATAGAAAATACCTATTCTCTACTTTAATCTATAATTGATCAACAATGTTTCTTCATGTAGTTATTATGTATTTTAATGTTCTCTCAAACATAATACTATTTTATTAATCACTACTTCTCCTCAACCGATTAGTACTATATAAGATACATGATACTATCAGAAAACAACAACAGGGAGTCGCAGCCGTCCATACAAAACACCAAAATCATATTTTAGCCATGCTGTGCAGCTGCTCCCCACATTAAATTATTCCAGATCATAAATTCATGAACAATTTATAATGAGAGATCCATATTTTATAAGCCAGGGCCGACGACTCTACACTGTATGCGCCACCCACTGAATAAAATGGAAGACAAATGTAAACACCATAATAACAGATGAAGGTCGTGATGGCTGAGTCTGAGTCCTGGCATATATGTACATCAAGGTCATGTATTTTGGTCACCCTGATAAACAGCAAATATAATATTATTATTATTAATGGCTGTAAACATAGGATGCTTTCTCTTTCCCTCCCTCTGTCTGTCTGTCTGTCTGTCTGTCTCACTGCAGCCATGTGAAAGGCAGTCAATGCGTCGACTTTGATCACTTTGCGCAGGATTCTGCAGCCCGATCCGCCATTCCATCGAACCAGCACGGACACAGTCAGACCATCGACTGGGCAGTTGTGGATTAAACAATGTTCCAACATTCTGGATTGACTGTGTTTGTGCCAGAAAATGGTGAAAATATTAGATTTATGGCGGATAATCCGCAGCGAGGGGGTGCTGTCCGTGGTGCTGATGCTGGACAGCGTCTGCGTCGAAACGAAAATATGGAGCAAATAGGCGGTGGCTCTGAGAATAAACCAACTAACATCAGTGTAATCGGTGCTATATCCTTGTCTCGATTAAATTCCAGGCAAAAACGCAACGTTATCTTAAATTTAAGCAGCAAATGAAGGCGCACTCACCAGATCTGCAGGCGTATGGAGAAATAAACACGCTGTTAGGATGTTTCTCCACGACCTGAGGCGATCAAAACATGTCGACTAAGAGCGATGTGATGATGAAAATAGTCCAACAGTGAGGGCTGGGAGAAGGACGTTCGCAGTGCGGGCAGTGATGCTGGCCAGTGGTGGAATGGATGCTGAAACGAGAACGCGCTCCTCCTCCTCCCCCTCCTCCTGCTGCTGCTGCTCCTCCTGGCCGTGAGATGCGGATGCTGCGAGGGCTGATGTGTTGTTCTGCCTCTGACTGTGTGAGCAGGGCTGACGCAAAGGCGGTGGTGGGGCGCCGCTGTGTGCGCGGTGCTGTCTCTGCTGGGAAACAACTCCGCCTACACACACACACACACACACACACACGTTACCATGTAAAGATGAACCTGCTGAACCTATGTTTTCATTTACCGCATTGATTGATTCCTTATAATATAATTACAATTAAGGAATGTTTTTTGTTTCTCTTTGTTTGAAATATTAAAACAAAGAAAATAAATCATGTTCTTGAAATGTTATGCATTATTTGTGATGAATATATCACACCTGTTCAGATACACAGGAACTATAACTGTACAGTACAGTGCAGTGCAGTACAGTACAGTACAGTAGAGTGTAGGGCTGTATAAGTAGGTTGTTCATCAACCACCCCAGTCTTGTTTTGCTTCACATTTGTGTTTCCTACATAGAGTGTATGAGCGACTGCACTGTGACCAACCATCCCAGCAGGTAATGTAGACAACAATGTAGTTCCTGCAATGTTTTGCACCTTGGTAATCTTACATGGCATATAATCTATCGCCATCTAGTGGTGAATCTCGATGTTGTTGGTGAGTATGGTGAGTATCCCAACTTCTCGCCAATGTTTTTTTGTATAAAGTGAGACATTTGGTTCGTCAGCCTCAAATGATCCATAAAAAGGAATATATGTTTGTGTTAAATATTAGTAAAATAAAAAAGGTCTCGAAAAAATACACACTAATACCAAAGCTTCCAGATGTAACTATTCCATTTTGTCATGTCTCACTGTTGTCAATTATTGTTTATGAACGTTACAAATATTGTTAGTTGTTGTGTAATGAAAAACGTTGATTTTATCAGGTTAAGAAAGTCGGCTGCATAAAATGTTTTGGAAGCTGCTATGGGCTTCCATACTGTTCCGAAGGATACTACCAAGGGAGTAATAAACATCCATCTATCTATTCATCCATCCATCCATCCATAATGATCATGGATGTACTCAGTGGATGTATATGTGAATTTGTATTAATAAAGACGTCCCTTTGTTTCAACACCGACTTTCATCCAATCCAAGTTTTCCTCATTAATGTAGACCATTGTTGTTCGACTCAAATTTACTGTAATGATTTAAACCTCGGACCATGACAGTAATGTATTTACTCAGATTAAAGTAAGTATATAGATGTTATGTATTTGTTATAGTGTGTGGACCACAATGCGAAGATGACCCTGGTCCACAGACTCCTTCTGATACATATTCTTGAGTGTTTTTTTGTTATTTCTACTCATCTGCAGTGTTTTTTGACAAAGAATCTGTGGGAAACTGCCTTTTAATAAGGATACAATTTTTTTTCTTTTGTATTGAACACTGAACACTGACAGTGGGGGCAGTGGCCCCCAATTATTTGAGTCTAAGACCCCTACTCTTTAGAGGGATAGAGAGGCATCCAGTAAAGGTACCTTTGGTGCAGTGAGTAACATAACTCCCAATTAACATCAACAGAACGTTGGTAACGGATTCGTCAGTGTGGTTTCCTCTGTAAAATCGTATCATTGCCAGACATTCCATTACTCTTCATCAGGGCGTCCTGAGTACAGTATACTACATTACTCTGCAGTTTCTTTATTTCATTGACTATTTCCTGAAGTAAACCATACAACCACCGAAGTAAACCATACAACTGATCAAAGGCAGGGTCTTTCAAAGGATCAAATGCGGTTGCATTGTCTAAAATCGCAGGTTATTACGATCGCAATGGTCCGTTTATATCAATCGTATTAAAACTTCATTACCCAGAAGCCCCCATACTGGCGGTGCGGTGTTGTGATGTCACAGACGCAAAAAACGTAATTGCACGCACGTAATTCTCATTCAAGTAGCATTCGAATAAGGAAGATGGCGGCTGCAGCAGTGGTTGAGTTTCAGAGAGCTCAGTCTCTCATTAGCACGGACCGGAATGCTTCTATAGACATTCTCCATTCAATAGGTGAGTTTTCGGCCTGAGCCTTGAACCACTGACATTTGTAGGTGAGTTTGAAGCGGCGGTTTTAGGCCGTTAGCTTCCAGCGGTGAGTAGTAGGAGCCGGCGGTGTGTGCTGCTGCTGCTGACTCACTGCTCAACGCTGGGAAACCACTATTGATACCATACTAGCAGGCTATTCATCAAGCTAAATGGCTCGTTTCGGGCCCTTAAAGTGAATAAGGAACAGCACTGTGTTGCTGCCAAAGTGTTTTTTATACCTTTATCCCAGGCCGAATTTTATAAGTCAGTTCCTTTGTCGCTCATAAACTAAATGTACATTCATTATCGGTGCGGCTAACATGTTTTAGCTCGTTGTCCACAGTGTTCCTTTACTACTTTGTTCCGTTACCTCTAACTAAGCTGTGTTTACGATTAACAAATCGTTTCGGTTGTGTTTATCTATACCATAATGGTTACGGTTTATAATATATTAAAAATATGGCTTGTTGTTAACCCTGTCTCCCGCAGTCTCCGCTATGTTGTCAAATTGCCTTGTCACACCAGCACATTAGCTGTCAAGTCTCTGAACACGTTAGTCTCTTTGTTACTACGCAACTTTGCAAAACCAATAAGCTAAAAACTAATAGTGTACGCAGCTAGGGGGTTTAACCAAAACCAAATCTAGACAAAAGTTCCAGCAATTCTTTTTGTTACAATCAACAATTGTAATGTTAACACATGTTTTAATCCTTCCATCCAAGACAATACGTTTGACGGTTTTCCCACTTTTTCACCACAGAAGTTAAATGGCAGCAGTAAATGACAGTTGTTCAAAAGCACTGATGTTAGATGGGCAGATCATATCAATCATGTCAAACATAACTTTAAATTATAAAGACTATTATTGGATTTTAAAGATAAAATTATGTGATTGAGTTGGTCAGTTGGTTTTAATGTTCTAAATCCGGCAAGGGCAAACTAAGGCTCGGGGGCCAGGTGCGGCCCGGGGGCCAGATGCAGACCGCTCAGCTGTATAACCAGGTCCACCAAACTTGTTGAAATTAATTCCTTTTGATAGCAGCATCTGCTGAGTGTTATGTCCTGTGATTTTACTTTTACCTTTGTTTTCCCTATAGCTTCCCATTGGACAAAACACTAAAAACATTAGTGTTATGGTCTTTATGCACAACTTTATATTGTTTGTAAAGTACCTTGAGATAACAGTTGTTATGATCTGGCACTATAAACAAATAAAAGTTAAGTTATCTTAGGTCATCTATTTGGTCCTGGTCCTCTGTCCAGTTAAAGGACCAATTGTGGCCTGCTCACCCCTGTTCTAAATGTTTGATTATTTTATTTTTAACAGTCAGGAGAGATGTACAAGAAAATGATGAGGAAGCTGTTAGGGTCAAAGAACAGAGCATCCTGGAGCTGGGGACGCTCTTGGCCAAAACGGGCCAGGCAGCAGGTAGATATTCAACGTCTTTTGAATTTTGCAGAAATGAAATGCTTCTAAAAAAGAGACTAGAAAGAAGTTGCTTGATTATTTTATTATTAATCTAATGTGTTGTCTCCAGAACTTGGTGGACTGCTGAAATTTGTGAGGCCGTTCCTGATTTCCATCAGTAAGGCCAAAGCAGCTCGACTGGTCCGCTCTCTGCTAGATCTATTTCTTGACATGGAGGCAGCAACGGGTCAGGAAGTGGAACTGTGTCTTGAATGCATTGAGTGGGCCAAGGCTGAAAAGAGGACCTTCCTACGACAGGCTCTGGAGGTGAGACATTAGTGAGGCCTTGCATGAATGAGTCACTTTTAACAGCATACAGAAATCACAGTGAAAATGTCTTCTTTTCTTGTAAAACATCTTAGGGCCAAAGCCATTTAAAGGTCATTTGATAAATTCTGCTGACATTTTTCACATTTGTAATTTTGTTTATTCCTTTTTGGATTGGCTAAAATGTTCAAATTGCTTCCTCTACTGGCTGCAGCCCATTCTTACTTAGCACTGCCATGGAAAACCTTTTGTTAAGTGATACTGAAAGAAAAAAAAAACACTGTCTGGACATGAATAGACGCCATAGCGGGAAAAGGAGCATAACCTATCAAGCCATGGATATTGCCTGTGACCATGAAAAGAATAATAAAGTTTTGAAACCCACTGTCATGACATGACCAATGTCAACATTAGAAAAGGCCTGTGTGGTACAGTTCATCAGGTCGCTATTCATTACATTGATTTGGTTTGGTACTTTTGACTAAGATTAACAGTCACTTGTTTATATTTCAGTGACTGTTGGCTCACCCCTACTCTGTTTTTGGCACGTAAATCAAGGAGTACTTTTTTTTTTTTTTTTTAGAAATGCATGACCATAAAATAGTAGATTCTTTTAATTTGTGTGTGGGTGGCATTTCAACATCTCCCTGTTTTCATACGTGTCTTGATAATGATTGGCATTTTGGAAGGAGTCCCTGCTATGAACACAATATCTCATTTATGAGATTCTTCTTATTACGTTATTTTGTTTATCTCATAATTTTGACTCGTAGCCAAAGCTGCGGCTTCCATGCTTAGTTTTTTCATGTAAACATTAACATCATATCAGGAATGTAATTAATACCCTATTGGTTTCCATGCTGATCTCAACCCTTTTAATTGAACTTCTTGTTTCAGACGCGGTTGATCTCTCTTTATTTTGACACCAAAAGATACCAGGAGGCCTTGGCACTTGGTAAGTTGTATAAGTTTTGTCTAAGATTCAGCCTGTAGGATTGCAGCTACTGTCCTTTTAAGAAAGACATATTGTGAATACAGATTTAACCCATTACCTGCTTCTGACACTTCTCTGACGTGCAGTCTTAGTTCTCTATGATGAGCATAAATGCCTTATAATTGTGTAACATAAATGATTCCCATAGTTAATAAGACATTGATGACATGAACTCTTATTCCTGCTGATTTGTGCTGTTCCATAGGCACCCAGTTGCTTCAGGAGCTGAAAAAGATGGATGACAAAGCTCTGCTAGTGGAGGTCCAGCTGCTTGAAAGCAAGACATACCACGCTCTCAGTAACCTGCCTAAGGCCCGTGCTGCCCTCACATCAGCCAGAACCACAGCTAATGCCATCTACTGTCCCCCAAAGCTGCAGGCAGCACTTGATATGCAGTCAGGTTAGAAAAGCTTGCTGTATTGACATTCATTGACACCAAAAATAGTTCAGCAGTGTGACACATCTGATTCCTTAAGCTATTTTATTTTTTTAAATTACAAAAAAAAGAGTTTATAATTGTAAAAAGAGGTTCGAAGTTATTCCATTACTGTCTGGAATTTGGCTGTGAGCGTAATTGGTAGCTACTGTATACTGTAACACATGTTGAAATCATTTCTAGGGTTAAGTTGGGACTGAATATGAAGCAATTCTGAACGACTGCAATGTATTTTTTTGCCCACCAGGTGGTGTCAAAAGTTGGATGATTTTTGTATTTAGTCCCATTTTGGCTGAAAGTATAGTATAGTAATTATATATTTTTAATTATAATTAGAGTGTTGTGCGGTATGAGTGATGTTATTTTGACACAGTTTCTGAGCACAGTCTAACACAGTTTTGCATCACTAATATCAACTTAACAATGACAAATATTGAGTTAATAACTCTTACCAGAATTTGGTACACATGAAAATGCTCTTTACTTAAGCTTTTTTTCTTATTTTTATCAGGAATCATCCATGCAGCAGAAGAGAAAGACTGGAAGACTGCCTACTCCTACTTTTTTGAGGCATTTGAAGGCTATGACTCCATCGACAGCCCCAGAGCCATCACAGCACTCAAATACATGCTTCTCTGTAAAATTGTACTTAATCTGTAAGTCTTGCTTTGAATGGGTTCTTGCTTTGCTTTTAATTGTAAAGTATATGTCTATGTTAATTTTTTTTTTTTTTTTGTCTAACAGTCCAGAGGAAGTTCAGGCTCTGATCAGTGGAAAGCTTGCCCTGCGTTATGCAGGCCGACAGGCAAGTTTAGGTTTTTATCTACAGAATACATTTGTGATTGTTTTTTTTTCCTTGTGGAGGTTCTAATGACTACTGTGCGTTATCAAACCAGCTTTTTTTAAAATTTTCTTTTTACAGACGGATGCACTGAAATGTGTTGCACAGGCCAGCAAGAACAGATCATTAGCAGACTTTAACAAGGTAAGAATCATTCTCCTCGTGCTCAGAATTAATGCATTAGGTTCTTTCTATCTTCTCCTCTGAGGTGTTGTCCTGCTCTCTCCCCGTAGTCTCTTCAAAATGTTGTCTAATATTTGATGGATTGTTATCGTGATGTGTTAAGTCCTGCCTCAGTGCTTAACTTGGTGCCCTCTGTCTTCAGGCCCTAACAGAGTTCAAAGCAGAACTGAGGGACGACCCGATTATCAACACACACTTGGCCAAACTATATGACAACCTGCTGGAGCAGAACCTCATCCGTGTCATCGAGCCCTTTTCCAGAGTACAGGTGAGCAAAGCATTTTAAAAGTGAAGATTGGCTGCTAATATGGACCGTTTGCAGTTGGTTATTATTTCACTCCAAGAGGATTTTACTTGTGTGAACACATCTTAAAATTGATTTATTGTGAGTATGTTAGTGAACAGGACACAAAATAAATTAAAATAATTATAAAAAACTATATAGACATGCATGAAAGAAGCAATGTCGTACATTATACGACAGGTGAACATGCAATGCACACATTTTACCTCATACTGTTACCTGCAAACTTGTTTAAATATTACACAAGGGATTAGAATTAATCTGTTGGATAAACTGGCAGATGAGTTGAATTTGTCATTGCAAAGTGACCACAAGTGCGATGCGTAGGTCAGGAGTCATGTAATGTAATAAAAGAGTCACAGGTTGCGCTTTAATTATTATGATGACTGTTTTTATATATATTTTTTTGCTCTTGTTTCCCTTTTCAGATAGAACACATATCAGATTTAATCAAACTGTCAAAGGTAAGTTCCTTCACAGTTGTTTTTTTTTATATATATATATTTGTAATGTTTTTGACACCACTTTTTTAAAGTGCTTTTTCCACTTCTTTTAACAGGGAGTTGTTGAGAGGAAGTTATCGCAAATGATTCTTGACAAAAAGTTTCACGGTAATCAAATTTGTCTCAGCCTACCACACTAAGACTGAACAGACGGCATCTAGGAAATGTCCTTTATTACTTTTTCCTTAATACTGTTGCAGGAATCCTTGACCAGGGTGAAGGTGTCTTGATCATATTTGATGAGCCCCCAGTGGACAAAACATATGAAGCAGCTTTGGAAACCATTCAGAACATGAGCAAAGTTGTGGACTCACTTTACAACAAAGCCAAGAAGCTGACATAGGTATGATCCAATGTTAGGTCTCTAACATTGGATCTAACATTGGATGTTAGGTCTTTTTTTTTTATTATTTAATTATTTGTTCTTTTGCTAAAGATGTTTTTTTTCCCACATCCTCAGAGAAGACACCCATGGCAGTGTGATGGAGGAACTATGTGTGTGTGTTTGACCTGCGTGTGCAACATTTTAAACGGGGATGAGCAAGAAACATTAAAAACTGCAACAAACAGGATTCCCCATCAATCTCCTTCACAATGGACAATTCCAACCCTTCTTTTGTTTCTTTGTTGTTTTTTTTTTTCCTCTTTTATTTTGATATCTCTTCAGGATTCTGTGTAACACTCAGTGGCCAGATCAGGCCTTCAGGGAAAATTGTACAACCATAATAAAGAGATTTAAAGGTTAAATGAAACATATACGTTTATATCTGTGAAAAGGTCGGGGCTGATCAAGCCTCTGGTTGTGACTCTACAGGTGCAACTTAGACCTCCGTGGCCTCAGACTCGTCTACACATTCATGTCTGTAGTAATGGGGCTTTTTCTTTCTTTCTTTTTTTCCGAAGCACACTGTTGAGTTTTTAGACGGTTGGGATTGACAGGTTGTTTTCTAAGAGCTCCCTCTAGCTCTTACTTTTCCTCTATATTAATGCCAACAATTTTGTCATTATTGTATTACACATATGTATTAAACTTCCTTTTAAAAGAAAATCACAACATTGCCATATGTCTGCCCTCAAGTTCATGTAAATTATGAAAACAGACAAAATGCCATTTCACCACGGGTGCCGCTGTTTTGGCACTCATGTTTGCCTCTGTGTGTGGGTGCAATAGAAATCAGAGGGTAGAGGTAGAGATCGCCTCTGTCTGTGAGTAACTCCCTGCCCCCAGAGTAAGCAATTCTCCATTGTTAGTTGGCACTAGTGATATGCTAGTAACCAAACAATTTGTATGGGTTTTGATTTGGTTTTTTGTTTTTCTCTTCTAAAAACAATTTCAAAAATAAATATTTTGTATTTCAAGAAAGTTTGTCTTCTCTCTCAAAGTAGTTCTGTCAAATTTCTCTCACCATTTTGGGAATTTGTTAAGTATTGACGTTTTTATTATTGTTAACATTTTGTATTTATTTGACACTAATCTAGAGGGACTTACAGAGGAGGGTTGTTGCTCCAGTATGGATCAGTTTCTCCACATCTACATTTATCAAATGTAGCTGAATGGAGATTTTTTTTTTTTTAAAGTTTGCATTTTTGTTTAGTTGAGCAGGCTTTGTATGCCTTTGGCCAGATAACCATACATTCCCATATCCTTTACCAATACAGATAAATTCCATAAAAATGCCTATAAATAGAGCATAATAAATCATAGCAAATTCCTTCAACGAAACAATTCAAAGATGTTTGATAACCTATTAAGACACGCTCGAACATTTAAATAATACATAATAATAATACATTATAGTATAATATTAGTCTTTCAAACACAACCAAATAGATTACAGCGGTTAAAAGTATGTGTATAGTATTTCCACTTTTATTTTCCATTAATAAGTGAAGTTAAAATAGCAGTTGGGATTCTGCCTTCACGGTCCGTGCGTCATGACGCCACAGTGCGTAAGTATATCCCGCCCTCTGACGTCATCGCTGTCAGCCGAGCGTAACTGCTGAGTTGCACTTGAAACGGAGCAGATAAAGAAGAAAAAAACACAAAATGACGACTCGGGTGAGTTAGTTAGAGGCAAATGATCAAATGTGACTTTGTTTAAGATACTATGGTAAAGTATGATGTGGTCATTCTCACGCTCACTTATTGAATTTATGGCTTTCTAAAGATGCAAAGTGAGCCAACACAGCACTAGCCTGTGTGGCAAGTCTACATGTCATTCAAAACTTCGTAGCCCGGAAGACGAAACCTTATGACCAGTCGAGCAGCTGCTTAAATAAACACCTAATGTTTTTAGCTTCCAAACTACGTTTTCTTTACAATAAATTACAACTAAATAGGTCAGAAAAACAACTCACTACTAACGACAGTGTCGCAGACTACATAAACATGGCCAAAGGCTTTAAAGCACTTTTATTTATAAATTTGGAAAAAGTGTAACCTGTTAACATTAAATATTTGTGAGACACACTAGGGAAGCGGTTAGATACACTTGTTTAATGTTTAGGGCTCTATGAAGTCGTAAACAAACTGTACCGATTTATCTTATTTTCTAAATTCAGTGTTTCAAAGCATTTATATGTGCTGACATTTCGGGGGAAACTTGGATCATGTCAAAAAAGCCCTTTTGTCATAGTTATTTCTCATTAAATATTTAAATATGTGAAATCAGAGTTGATCATCTAAGCACTGGTCTACAAAATATCCTGATCTCAACAACTGGTCTGTAAAAAAAGTGAAAACGACCCAAGAATAAAGGAAGAAGTCATTTATCAGCCTAACTATGTGTAACTAAACTGAAAATATGTTAAAAAAGAAAGGCCTTGTTGTTTTTTGTTATAACAGTAAAAACCAGTCTTTCACATGAACATGAATGTGTCTTGATGTAGGAATTTGGACTAATGACATTTTTTTTACCCTTAGCAAGACAAAGTACGTGTGTGAATAAAAGGGAGAACAGTGGAATGGAGAGGTTACAAGAAGCAGAGGTGGAGAAGGTGGAGGAGTTTAGATACTGAGGAGGTTCAGAGCAGTGGAGACTGTGGAAGAGAGGAGAAGAATAGAGGACAGTCAGGATGGAACAACTGGAGAAAAGAGTCAGGAGTGATCTGTGATAG
>JAFBJS010055155.1:279308-318294 GCA_016785265.1 Paraplagusia blochii | reverse complement strand
AAGAGAGTCAGCTAAGGTGAAGGGAAAGGTTTACAGGACAGTGGTGAGACCAGCCATGATGGATGGATTAGAGACACTAGAAATAGGTAGAAGACAGGAGACAGAGCTGGATGTGGAGGAATTAATGATGCTGAGATTCTCTTTAGGAGAGACAAGGATGGACAGGATCAGGAATGAGGTGAATAGAGGGACAACACAGACAGGAAGGTTTGGAGAAAAAGCTAGAGGAGACAGACTGAGATGATTTGGACATGTTCAGAGGAGGGACAGTGGATACAATGGTGGTAGAATGATCCTAGAGATGGACGGCGGGAGATTGAAACTGTTCGCCAATTTTCACTGAAGTGTGTCAAGCATCTTTTTTTGCACAGCTAGTATGTAACAGTGGATAATGGGTCTGCTGTATATTAGAATAAAAATATATGGAAGGTTCAAAGATTATACAACGACAAGTTATGTGAAGTTGATTCCAGCGTTCATCAAAACATCTATATCTATATCTATAATATCTATATCTGTACATATTTGTTACCAGACTTACCAACTTGGTGCCAATGTGCAAGGCAATCAATCAATCAATCAAATAAAAATAGATCTGGTCATGTGAGACAATAAGAAAATAATGACCACAGTCTATTATGTCATTGCTACTTTATACTCAAGCAAAAAAAATGTATTAATTTTCATTATTATAAAGTTTATTGGATAAAAACAGGATGTGAGTTTGTGGATTGTGTATTAATGTTATTGCATTATGTATTTATTCACATGATGATTCTACAGTTGAGTGTTGTTGCAATTATTAAGTCATCCTCTGACTTCAGGTTATGCAGGCAGCAAAATGCCTTTCAGACGAACTGGCACTGACCAACTGTGTTTATGTCAATGACAAGGATCCACCGTTTGAACCGTGAGTACGATTGTACTCTTGTACATTTATTGTCACTGTTAAAATTCTGTTGTAAAATACTTTTCTTGAAAAAAGTTGACCATTTCATGTTAATTGATTATTTAATATTTGTTAGATTATGTGAATATGTATTTTTACTTTCACATTCTCTACAAGTTTTCTTTTTTCACTGTAATGTCATTTCTGTCTACATTTAGACATGTGATTGTGCGGAACTCAAACCACAAATTTGTGTTCTCACTGAGGACGCATCCAAGTGTCAACTCTGGGACCATTGCCTTCAGTTTACCTCAGGTGAGGTTCTCAGTTCAGGAGAAACCACTGAACTTCTTTAGAGAAACTCAATGCTGGTATTTGGTATAAATTATTTAAATGGGAATTTATTTGTATCTATATTTTTCCAAGGGCTAAACACCAGAGTTGTCTTGCATTGTTATGGTCTACATAGAGCGCTTTCTTTGTCTCAATCTGTTACTGCTTTTTCCTGTTTAACCCTGCCTGTCTTTGCCTGCTTTCGCTTCACCTATAAACCTGGCAGCTGCGACAGCACACAGGTACTACAGCATGGTCTTATGTTATGCCAACACTTAATTTGTCTGTTCTGATTAACTGATTATAGAGTTGTTATTGTGATTTTTGTGCGATGAACATGCATAAAGGTGTTGTGAAATAAGACCTCATTTATAGAGGAATGGTTTACCAATGTCTCTATTCAATGCTTGAATCTTTTTAAATGTGAAGTCACTGCCTTTTCTTTCTAATAAAATGAAAATAAACAGGGTAAAATCATGGATTTTTTTTATCTTTTTTTCACAGCGAAAATGGGCTGGTTTGTCAATTGGGCAAGAGATTGAGGGTAAGTTTTGCATATGTAGCAGGAGACTGGGGAATTTTTAATGTTTTGTTATATTCGTAATGATGTTTTAAACCAGAAACGTATAAGACACTCACCGTCTCTGTTAGAGTGAAAAAACGGTCAGAATAATACAGTAAATACATTCTTTTTCTTCTCCTACCTTCAGTAACAAACTACAAGTTTGACAAGTCCAAACAGTGTGTCAGCACCATGACAGTGGAGATTGACTTCCACAATAAAAAGATGGTGGACAGTAACCCATATGACTCTGACAAGATGGCCAGTGAATTTGTCCAGCACTTCAACAACCAGGCTTTCAGTGTGAAACAGCAGGTGCACGACTTATAAGAATCCCTAAGGACAGTTTCAACTTTTTATAGAAATTGATAATTTTGCAAATGCAAAATGTATTCTTTTTTATTTTTTTTAGCTGGCGTTCAGTTTCAGCGATAAACTGTTCAGTTTGATGGTGAAAGATATAGAAGCCATGGATCCCAGCATCCTGAAGGGGGATGGAGGCAAGAAGCCAAAGGTACATTAACAATAATTTGTCCTCCAATAAACATGGTTATTATCCTTAGTCTCTGCAATTTCTGTTTCCATTGCTTTCAGATTCAAATTGGTTTGCTGTTGGGAAACAGTCAAGTTGTTTTTGAAAAGTCAGAGACCTCATCCGTATCTCTTATTGGTGAGTGCAATTAAACTAAAATAAATATAACTGTAAAATGATAAACAGGTCCAATCCTTTTAGTTAAACCAACACATACTTCCTTTTAACTTGATATAATGAGACCTAATGTTGCTAATGAAACCATTATACTGAAGGAAACCTATCTGTACATCCACAAGAGGGCAGGGTTTACACATTTTCCTCAACACCTTTCCTTGGAAACCTCAAAACTACTCCTACTGTCAGTACTACTACTTATAGTAATAAAGTATTTTTAGTTTGCTAAGAATTGTCTTTTCTTTTTTAATACACACTCAACACAGCTGTAATCGGGCACCAGAACAGTAACCCTCTAAATGCCAGCCTGAGCCTACAGCTTAGATAATATGAGGAGCTATGAAGGAATTTTATGGGTTTTTTTTGTCACTCACCTTGGGAGAAAGAATATTTTATTATTATGATTTATTTATTGTAAGCACTAATACCTTAATTCTGTATCAACTTTGTTTATTTTGAAGTAAATTTTAAAATCTACATATTCGGCAAACCTGATTCTTTTTATTTGTCTTGTGACCTTAGGTTGTTTGATACATTTTCTGTCAGTACAATTGCAAAAACCTTAAGTCAGATGAACAGTACAGCTTTGTTTAATTAACACATGCAATACTCAATGACACATCTTTATATAATTAGTTATATATAAATATACCTATAAATAGTTTAAGACACCTATGTTTTTATAATGTAGTTGGACTTTATGTTAAATGAATTATACACTTGAGTCAAAAAATGCTGTTTGTTGTCCTTCAGGAAGATCCAAGACCAGAGAATCACGTCAGTCCATCATCAACCCAGAATGGAATTTTGAGAAAATGGGGATTGGCGGTCTGGACAAAGAGTTTTCTGACATCTTCCGTAGAGCTTTTGCCTCTCGAGTCTTCCCTCCAGATATCGTCCAACAAATGGGTAGGTTTATTAATTATAATTGAGTTGGAGTTAATTTAAAAACCTGTACAACTTGTAATTAATTTTTTGGGGTCTGTAAACAACTTTTCTCCATTTAGAGTGTGCTATTTACTGTTCATCGCATTTCCGGGGACAGAGTTTCTGTCAGGGTCTGGAGATAAGTTTAATTTGCTGCAGATAGTTATTTTTTAAGTATCTTTTAATTTGGTTTCTAATCCTAAATCCACATGATGGGGATGCACATTATTAAATACTCTGAGATATGCTTGACTTTCCTAAATCAGCAAATGCTCAGAATCTGTGACTGACAGTCAGTCACGGCAGTGTTTATCTGCTTTGCTTGGACCGTGACTAAAAACTCTGGCATCGTCTGACACTGATTCCTGCACACACTCATTAATAGGCCTCTGACAGCTGTCAGATTATGGTGATGATTCACTGTTCAGAGAGCAGCGGTTCAATGTAATGAAAGCCATCAGCTCACCTTCAGCCTGACTCCAGCACAAAAACCATTCTGTTCCTATACGCATGTTCTACCAATTACAGCAGCCATAATCCTTGTGTCTTCATCTTGAAGTTATGCGAAAAACCTGTTGTAACAAAGTAGACGCCCACTGAATGCACACTTAACTCCAATTTGGCATGCAACAGTGCTCCACACCTACGGTTCTGCAGTGCCTGGGGCAGTGTCCGGTAGTGTGGGAGCCGACCTTTAGCTGGGTGGTTGCTTGCAGGAGTTGGCCTTTGGCTGTATACAGATGGTGGCTGTAATGAGATGGCATGCCTTGATAGAGCGCCCCACTAAAGGTAAAGCTGTAATTGGCAGAGACGCCGAGTGCAGGTGCTGACGGACCAGTTGGAGAAAAAGTTTGAGGGTTTCACCTCGTCCCCTCCCTCTACAGACAGAAGATTCCGAGCCCAACACGACTCCATCACCTCCCCCTCCTGTCATATTGGCTGCTTTCCCTTCAGCAGGCCCAAATGGCAGCTCTGATGCTTATCTGGGGCCTCTCATTTAGTCTGGGCACAAATGTCATCAGGCAGGTGCAAAGGCCGTTAGAGGACGTGCACTGTAAACTTGGTGGAGTGGAGATCTGACAGGTGCCACACTTGATCTTTATGAAGAATTAAACAAAGGAAATCCTACATTTTGTGATGGGAATGACGTGGGTTACACGCCTGACGTGGTTCATAATGATGACTTTTATTTGAGATCTGCAGATACAGCTGACCAGAGTATTACAGTACTATGCCTAAGTCCTGAAATATTTGGACGTAATGGTGACAGGGAGAAAAACCATGATACCTATTTAAATTGATATTTACCACCGTAAATATTCTGTTCTGCCCCGTTTGTTTCCAGGCTGTAAACACGTGAAGGGAATCCTGCTGTATGGACCCCCGGGCTGCGGTAAGACCCTGATGGCCCGACAGATTGGAAAGATGCTCAATGCTCGGGAGCCAAAGATAGTCAACGGCCCGGAGATTCTCAACAAGTATGTTGGTGAGTCTGAGGCCAACATCAGGAAGCTGTTTGCAGACGCTGAGGATGAACAGAAGAAGGTGAGTTAAGGACAACTTACTATCAAATGTGTGAAAATATGGTTTTTATGACATTAACACGGCCAGGGGATTTGCACCCCTCTCACTTTCTCTGCATTTCGTTTTACATTTAGGTGCATTGATAGTTTATCTGGTTCTAGTGAAGTGAGGGCTGATCAGTGTGCTTCTCTCACCACAATGAAAGAGAAAAGGGTTTTACATCTGTTTCTACAAAAAAAAACTAATTTCTTCAGGAGTGGAAAGATTTGCCCTTTAAATACAGAGTTGTAATAACTTCATTATACTTCTTTTGCGTGTGTGTGTCTGTGCGTGTGTGTGAGATGTCAGTGAGGAGGGCGTTTATTCCCCGAAACCCAGTAGTGATGCTTTGTTTGAATGGCGAGACACTAGTGTCAAGGCTCACTCTTCACCATCTAATGAGGGGCTGGTTTGTCTTTGACCTCCTGTTGGACCTCCCTTCACACACACACACACACACACACACACACACACACACACACACACACACACAGATACTCCTTCCAGTGTGTAATAAGGACAGCTCCACACCTGCCTTAAATGCTACGTCTTAGACTGACGGGAGTGTAGATGAGGTGATAACCCCCACCCTGCAGCTCCCTTACTTTCCATCTGTCTCTGTGATAACAGTCACTCTGTGTAGGTATATATATTTTTCTTAGTAGATAAATATTGTATTCTATCTTGTCACTGAAGGTCTTCCCAGGTAAAATGAAAAATAATTTCCTAACAAAAATAGTTCAATATTTACGTCATTCATTTGCGATTCAAAAGTATCATGGCCAATAAGTTTAAGTAAATGAGTCTTTAAGATTGGATGTGTTCGTCAAAAGTAATCATACAGTCACATCCTGACCAGAAGCTTTACGTTACATTTGGCAGACACTTTTATACATTTGAGGAAACGTTACAAGATAGAGTAGGTCATTGAGAAAATAAAGCAAAGTAACTAAAAAGAAGAAATGGTGACTGTAAAATATTAGTGAAATGTTAAGATAGAAGTTTGTGTAGATTCTCAGTCATCCAGGTCATTCAATCCAAAATTAGTTACTTTGAGGGCAAGTGGACATAGTAGGTTTATTTAAGACATTTCACCTCTCATCCAAAGAGGAACTGAAGAAGTCTCTTGGATGACAGGTGAAACGTCTGCAAGAATCCTACTATATCCAGTTGCCCTAGAAGTAACTAATTATGGGTTAGATAGATAGAAGGTGTTCTTGGAGAAGACGGTTTTTAAAGTGATTTTTTTAAAGACTGCAAGGGACACTGCTTCTGTGGCAACTGGAAGACTGTTCCATCAACTGAGAACCAGAGTGGAGAACAACCAAGATTACCCTGTGTAAGGACAAGGGATCTTTTAGAGCAGGCTGGTTAATAAGCATGTTTGAGTTATAAATATACACTAAAACTTTGCACTAACACCATGTTGCCAGTTTCATGTCATAGTATTTCTAGTCAATGCATTTAATGTTTCGAAATGGAAGAAAAAAAAGGACATAAACACATTTGTGTCTTCTCCCTTCCCTTCGACACACTACCAAACAGCTGGGTGCCAACAGCGGACTCCACATCGTCATCTTTGATGAGATTGATGCCATCTGTAAACAGCGTGGCAGCATGGCAGGCAGCACAGGAGTCCATGACACCGTGGTCAACCAGTTACTGTCCAAAATTGATGGAGTTGAGCAGCTCAACAACATCCTGGTCATAGGTGCTTAGACTGCAACCACTAACATGTTGTCTCTGAACATCTGTTCCATTTGTCATCATTTCCTTGTGTCTTTTTTGACTCCCTCTCCATCTGTCATTGCTGCAGGTATGACCAACAGGCCGGACCTGATAGATGAGGCTCTGCTGAGACCTGGAAGACTGGAGGTGAAGATGGAAATAGGTAAGTTGTAGAGAGCAACATTTGTAATCTTCAATTAAGGGTTTTTGTTTAGGATCATTTGTACCATGTGGTCAGATGATACAATTTAATATGCAGTTATTGTCATATTTTCTTAATCCCAGGTTTACCAGACGAGAAGGGCCGCATCCAGATCCTCCACATTCACACAGCAAAGATGCGGCAGTACGAGCTTTTAGCCAGAGACGTGGACATTAAAGAGTTGGCCGTGGAGACAAAGAACTTCAGTGGTGCTGAACTGGAGGGTTTAGTCAGAGCAGCACAGTCCACTGCAATGAACCGACATATTAAGGTCAGAACAAGATTCAAGATACAAGAAGGTGCGGTAGCTCACAATTGTGCAAAGTGTCCATGTAAAATAAATCTAGGTTAAAAAATAAGCAAGTAAAATAAATATGATAAATATAAACAAAATATAATAGAAATGTAGACCAACATACACAAGTTAAAATAAAATAAAGAAAAATAAAAGCACACTGAGAAAACTATGTATGTGGATACAATTTTCTTTACATTTACAGTATACACGTACACCCACACATATGTACATACCAACACAACCAATCTATGTATGAATACACACATATTTGTACATCTGCACGAATGTAAATAGCAACAATGCATTATCCATTTTTGAACATTAACACAGTTTTAAATAATGATTCATGTAGGCACTACCTATAAAGACTTTATTTGTATAATAACCTCAAAACAGATACAGATAAGATTGTGTTGATATTTTTACACGCAGCCACAGTGAAGTTCCCACAAACAGTAACACCCAGTGGGCAGCAGATATTGTAGGGTGATGATAAATAACAGACAAGGGCCTTACACATGTCTCTCATGACTGTGACGTTTCTCCTCACACCCCCACCCTCCCTGACTCCTCCTCTGACCTTTTGTGTCTGAGGAGGAACATTGTCTCCTGACATGTGCTGGGATTTAAATGTCCAATTATGCCAGGAGATTTTGGCTTTTTTTGATGTTTTGAACTTGACTTGACACTTTTCTGTTGGGTTTTACAGTTTTTTTTTTTTAATGTTTTTTGTGTATTTTGTTACAGGCCAGTAATACTGTGGAGGTAAACATTGAGACAGCGGAGAGGCTGCAGGTCAGCCGACTGGACTTCATGGCCTCGTTGAATAACGACATCAAACCCGTAAGTGCTCTCTTGTGAAGCTCATTGAGCTCAAACGTTTTAAAGCGAGGAGAAATTTAATTTTTAAAGGTTTGAATTGAAAAAAGAAAATGGAAAAAAGACATGTAAACTATCAGCCGGCCTGCACAGCTGTGAAGTGTGTATTCATTCCTTCTTTAGGCCTTTGGTACCAACCAGGAAGACTATGCCAGCTATATTATGAATGGTATCATCCGATGGGGCGACCCAGTGTCAGCTGTGCTGGAGGATGGAGAGCTGCTGGTTCAGCAAACGAAAAACAGTGACCGAACACCGCTGGTCTCTGTTCTCCTGGAAGGTACCGCAGGAGCATCTGGTGCCAACTGAAGGCCCTAGTGAACAATATAACATTAAAGGTTCATTATTATCAACTTTGATATCCTTTGGGATTTTTTTTAGGTCCTCCCAACAGTGGTAAAACAGCATTGGCCGCTAAGATTTCAGAAGACTCCCAGTTCCCCTTCATCAAGATCTGCTCCCCTGACAAGATGATTGGACACTCTGAGATTGCTAAATGCCAAGCTATTAAAAAGGTTCCACCTGCCACTCAACAATTTGTATACAGTATATTTGTTTTAATCTATGTTTATTAAAAAAAAAAAAAAACATTGTTCTTTTCTGTCTGATAGATATTCGACGATGCCTACAAATCCCAGCTGAGCTGTGTTGTTGTAGATGATATTGAGCGACTTTTAGGTAAGAAGACGTAGTAGGAAAGTGTTTTTCTGACAGTTTATACAAACATTGTATTATATTACTACTTTGGGTTGGCAAAATTAATGTTTCATCATTGTGTGAGATCATATTTTTCTTCACAAACCTAATATATTCACTAGGAAACAAACACTTTTGAAACATCTTCATGTTCTGTTTAGAAATGACATTTATGTTCATAGATATAGACAGATAACACACTTATGAATGATTATATTAGTCTTTGATGGCCTGATTTATTCTAATTGTGCTTGTAGACTATGTGCCAATCGGTCCTCGTTTCTCCAACCTGGTCCTTCAAGCCCTGCTGGTGTTGCTGAATAAACCACCACCGAAGGTAGGAAAACAGTTTTGCCGTCATTTGTCACACTTTCAATGAGAAGTTGTTAGTCCTGAAGCAACAGAGAGAGGGCAGCAGATCATGTGGATGCCAGCACAAAGTGTAGAGAGGAATTGTTGGAGGTCTCCGGCTGCGACTGGCATGTGTGAGTGTATGGTTATTAGCCAGTGTTTTCCTCCGGGCCTGTTGTGCTCCCAGTGAATGGTGGTGGTAGAGAGCCATTTCTCATAGTTTCTTTGGTTTGTAGCTTGTGTGTGTCTGTTGTTGATGGGTTTGTGAATGAGAGTATAGCCCACTATATGGCTGCATGTGCATGAGAAGTGGCGTGGGGCCTGCTGTTGAATGCCTGGTCGCAGTGCTCCTCCGGGGTTGTAAAGCGCTGGGCTCAGCGGGGTGCCTGGGGCCAGGGGAGGCCAGGGGGACACGGAGGAGAAAGGGCTCTGTGAGAGAGCCAGGACCTGGCAGCACCACCGCCTGTGTGGCACCTCATCTGCATGCAGCATCACAACCCCCCACGCCATGGGGGGGCCGACCAGCAGCCATAATCCCCCTGTCTGCTCGCCACTCCTCTGCCCGTCCTCCTCCATCCTCTTCTCCTGGTCCAGCTCATCAGCTTAGTGGAGCTACAGTTACTTCTTCTTTCTCCTTTGTCCTTGGTTCAGATGTGTCTTCTCTCCCTTTATACCCACTAACAGTATTCTCTTTTTTATACTGGGAACTGTTTGCACAGTTTCAATTAGAAAGAATGAAATAAGAGAAAGAATGAAAAAGTGAAACTCTCTCTCCATAAACCTTAACACAGATGGTTATGGAAATATTGTTAGGTCAAGACCGAACCATAATCACCCAATTTAACCCTAACTTTTCCATAATATAAATATATATATTTTTGTCTTTCACTAATGCTGTCTCTGTGAGTTATTTTTTGGCAATACTAGGTTTTGATAGAGTTAACTAGTTTTTCTATTGAACATTTTGCCCCTCATCCATGGGGTTTCTTCCGTTCTGAATTTAAGATGAATGTCCCTTAATGTCCTTAAGGATACTCCCCTGGGTTTAATAAAGCTCTGTCTATCTGTCTGTCTGTCTGTTTCTTTCTATCTGTCTGTCTGTCCATCATCCTCAATAGGTTTTGATAGCACCTAAACGTCATCACCACTATCTGCCACCAGTATCTATCTATAATCTGTAACTAAGGTATTTATTAAAAAAAGAGAACAAAGTATTCATTCTTATCCCTTGTCTCCCCCTTCCAGGGTCGAAAGCTTCTGATCATTGGAACTACAAGCCGAAAAGGCGTTCTCCAGGAGATGGGGATGTTAGATGCTTTTAGCACCACTATCCGTGTTCCCAACATCTCGAGGGGAGAACAGCTGATTGATGCTCTGGAGGTATTTAATACACTTTTACCTTTAACGTGCAGAGCAGTATATTGAGTCACATAAGTTTCTCTGACTGAAAGATAGAAATGTTTCGTTTGCCTCATGCTTTCTTCCTTGTGTTTATTTTTTCTCTCCTCCAATTTATAAAAATTTCAATGACTTTTGAATTTTTTCATTTGAGCAAATAACTAGAATAATATGAACCTAAAGTGACACTGCATTTTTAAAGATGGTTTAACAATTAATATAGAATAATTTCATTTATGGGTTAGGGTTTATGGGTTTCATTTATGGGTTAGAAAATAACACTAGGCCATATCCAGTCTATTTTGTAACACAAGTGAATTTAATTTAACTGCAATTCATTCACAATTTCACTCATCTGCTATTTCTACCCTCTTCCCTCAGCTACTTGGCAGCTTCCAGGAGAAGGAGCGGGCCTTGATAGCCAAAGCTGTGAAGGACAAAAGCCTCTGGATTGGCATTAAGAAATTACTAATGCTGATAGAAATGGCTGCTCAGGTGAGAGTAACACACTCAATCTGTGGATTATGTTTTTTTCACCAAAATATATCAGTCAGCAAAATTGTTAATGGCAGGGCATTGCTGTTTTGGTGGTATCTGGACTGAAACTTCTTAAAAAATGTTGAAGGGATTGTCAAGTTTTCCAAACAACTGAGCTCCAGGAATTTGGTAATCCCCTGACTTCAACTCTAGCTCAATCAGGAGGTTGTCATTTGCGGTTTTGAGTAAAATGCTGTGACAACTGTGCTTCAGGTTGCTATGACATTTGGAGCAGACAACCACGTTCCCCTTCCCCTCCTGAATCCACCGTAGGGCTCAGGTCTATTACCAAATAGTAACACAAGTGACTATTTACCCGTCACTACGTTGGGTTTTGCAGCATCTGGTAAACATAAGCCCGTCTACAGTGTCATGCTGAACATGTCTGCATTCTGACAGTAGCGTTTGGCTCACAGCGCATCATTAAAATACCATAACAGACGAGAAACTGACACTCGATGGTCGACTCCAACACAGAAATAACCGCTGGTTTCAGATGATAAAATGGTCGTCTAGATTAAACATAGGTAAATCACGAGGCTGAACTTGTCCTGTACCTTCACCACCATGCCAACTGGCTCGGGCCTCTGTGTTGATGTTTTTGTAACGGTGTGGTCTGAGCAGCCTGTCCCTCCTCTTCCTCTTCAACGTGCCATCAATCTCAGCAATCAATGTAATCTTTCTCTCAGGCCCAGGGAGCTGTCATATATCAACTGGAATGTGAAACAGTGTGGCTTTGCTGATGATTTGTTGACCCTCCAACATCCAGTGCATTTTCAGTTCACCAACCATTCTCCAAGGTTGGACGGTTGGGATCCAATACGGGATCCAGACGTATGAAACAGTGATCTGCGTGGCTTTCCAAATCACATTCATAATCACATGGCTTTACCTACAATTTTGTAAACCAATGTAGCAGGCGAACAGAAGTCGCTATAGACAACAGTTTTCAGAATCGAGTGTGAAGTGTCGTGGCAGATTCCTGGCTTTGGTTCAACATGCCAGTAAACATTCAAGATTTTGTGGTTTAGCAGAAAAGAGGAAGGAATTCTTGAGCAATTTTCATATGAAAATGTATTTAGTAACTACACTTTGAGACTGCTTTTTAAACACTATACTACACTTTTTTACTACTGGATTAATTAAGTCCTGTGATCTATCAGACACTATCTTAGGAAAGGAAGGAAAGCTAACGCCTTGTCATTGTAATATTGCACTGCACACAACCAAATGTCACCTCTGTATTTAACCCATCACCAAAGTGAACAGTGGGCAGCTTTGAGCGCCCGGGAAGCAGTGAGTGGGGACGGCACCATGCTCAGTGGACCTCAGTGGTAACCTTGTAGTTGGTGGATTTGAACTTGTAACCGTCCGGTTCCTTAACCACTAGCCCACCACTGCCCTGTTGTCTTAACTTGTTAAAATAGATAACATTTGTATCTATGAACCAGAATCTACCCCGTTCATTATCTAATTTCATAGTAAAACCATCATTGTTGACCAGGGATGAGAACTTGATGACTCGGAGCAGCCTTCATTAGAACTTGCCTCTAAATGTGCCTATTTTAACAAACGTTTTTTCGAGCACTGACTGACTGGCTGAGAAACATTTTTCCATTTATATGGCAAACAAAACCAAAAGCCAAAATGTTTTGTTGGTTTTAAATCATTGGCTAAGCCTGTCAGGTTTTGGTGCATTTTTAAGACTCTATAACTATGATTTATGGGAGTGGAAACAAAAGAATCTACTGTGTGGAAAAAGTCAAAATAATAAAAGGATTTGGCAAAAATAAATTAGTCCAAAAGTCAAAATAGCCATCTTTCTGTTGTGTTGGGCTATCAGTCCAATAAGCGTTGGGGAACCAGGGCTACTGCCAAACCATTGCTCCACATTAACAGATGACCAGAAAAATCTATTGTTTCTGTAACTTTAAAATAAATCTACGCAATATTTATATCTTAAATCTATCAACCTATACCACCCTTTTGGAAATATAAAAAAGTGTGGGAAAAATGTTGTGTTTGAAATGGTTGTGTTTCCTTCGTCCGTCCAACGGTCTTTGACATCTTCACTGCTTGTCCTGCTTCCTCGTCTCTAAATTTTCATCTAAAAAATGTCTCCTGACTGTGTGGCCAGACCTATCCCATTACCCACACAGTCAGAACATTGACAGAGTAATTTTTCCGATTTTCTCTGACCACACTGGGCCAGACTAGACCAGTCTGACCAGACCATCACACAGTGATTTAGTTTGTACTTGTGCAGTGCTGCTAATAAAGCTGGAAAGCCTGAGGCCAATATCCAGATTATCTGTATAAGCAAAAGTCATTGAACAAGTCAGCAGTCTCAAAAACATTATTTTTTACACAGTTATTGAGTTATTACATCCATTAAGGATGGAAATGGTTCAATTGCAGCAAAGATTTGTCCTATTTTATGAACTGACCTCTAAAAGCAAATCTGTTAGGAAATATTTATTCCCTTTCAATTCTGAAAAGTCTAGAGTACAGTTTTTTTATTGGCCATCTTAACATCCCAGAACAGCTTCATTCAAGTTATTCTTCCCAGCACTTTAAGGAAGAAAAGTTTAATTTTCTCCATTAATACTAATTATGGTGACTAATCCTGATTAACAGGTAATTTGTGAATAATAAAATTGAAATTCTGATCGTTTGACAGCTGACATTCTTTGAATTAAACAATCCTAGAATAACAATAAGTTGCTATGGTACAAACAAAACTGTAACACAAACTGTAACAAAAATCAATAAGGTTGAGTTTAAAATTCTAAAAACAATTTCAATCAGACTGTTCACCAATCTGACGATTTCTCTGTGTTTCCACTGAAGTCAATTAGGGTCAGTGTAAAAGCAGTTTAGGAATCAAACAGACTTTTATTTTTTACAAACCACAATCGTTGTTATGCTGGTCTGGCAAATGATAGAATTGTAAAAACATATAGCCTTTTAGTCCCCCTGGAGTTTTCTTCCTATCATATTTTATTGTCTTACCACTGTCTGTGTGAGAAGCAACAAAGATCACACTGCAATGTCCAAATGTCATGTCCAAGGATGCGAACAAATCACTTAGAAATCACCAAGTTCACAGAAGAAAATAGTATACAATTCTAAAAGGTTTTATTTTCCAACCAGACTTACCTTTGGCCATGAGTTGTTTTCTCTTATTTGACAAATCTCTAAATCTCTAAATCTCTATTTGACTTCTCAAATCTCTGCACATCACTGGCTTTCAGACGTTTGTTCACTCGACTAAACAGGTAGTCGACCTGCAGCACGTAACCGTGGAAACTGTTAGCTGCTGTTCAGTGTCTGTGGTATGTTGATAATGTGTACAGCATATTTGTTGAGGCTGGATGCTGTGTAATTGCTGTGGTATGCACAAATGCAGCCATGTTCTACACCCTGAAGCCCCCACCCTGCCCTCCAACACATCCACAGCCTGAAGAAGTGTCAACCAGGGTTTGCTGGGACATGCTAGGAAACACAGCAACACACACAAACACACACAGGCACACCACTTTGGGTTTTTATGAAATGTGAGAACGTCTTGGACATTGGTCATTCTTTAACCCATGTCCTTAACCTTAACCATCACAGATGTCTCTTAACCCTGACCCAAATCTAATTCCAGTCCTAATCCTCGTAGTCTCAACTGAACTTGAACTGAACAAAATAAGACCACGCACACAAAAATGACCTCTCAAGTATAGATATACCTAGACTATACACACATTTTCAAATGTGGTCTTCACTCCAGTCTCTCCTCTCATTCCACTCTGGCTGACTGCTCTCATGTCTTCATTCTAGTAGCCACAGGCAACTGGAGAGACGTACTGTAAGTTATTGCAGAGGTTGCCATTAATTTGACTTCCTCTTCCCGTCTTCCCTTTTGTTCCCACTGCTCCACAAACCTCCAGAACTTCTCTCAAGTGCTGTGATGTCCAACACCTTTGGTTCAGGATTGTAAATCAAACTTATCTTTGCTCGAAAGAACAAAAAAGTTTGGAATAAAAAGGTCCTTTTGCTTGTCTTGTTTTTCTAGATGGATCCTGACCACAGAGTTAGCAAGTTCCTCAGCTTGATGAAGGACGAAGGAGCGTAAGTATTTTTTTATTTTTTTTCCTGCTTCAGTCCTGAGCAGAATGGGACCATCGGTGACACTGACCACTCACATTATGTACACATCCGTCACTGGTGGAGCGAAGAAATGAAAAACCTGCTAAATGTTTATGTTGAGATCATTCTAGCAAAGTGTGATTAATAACCGACAGTTATGTTTTTTTTTTTTTTTCTCAACACAGACTGCTTTCTGATAAGTTTGTGCCGATATAGACTCAGCACAGATCCAGTGAGAAAAGAAGCATCCTGCAGGGGTGAGAGCTAAACCAGTTTCATTTTCCTTTTCCAAATACTCAAAATACAGTATATACTTGGATCTGTGAATCAGCTCAAGATGATCTCCAAAATATCCATTACATATAAAGATACCTTACTTAAAAAATTACCCTGTACTTTTTGTTGAAAAGTACTGCAAATGGCTTTAGAAACCCTAACAAGTCAGCTCTACTCTGTGTTTTTGAGTAGAATAGCGTTAAAGGCAGCAGAGACACATTCTTGCTGCCTTTGTTTATTTATTTTTGGTTCATGTCATACGCATTCTCCCAGGAATAAAGTTTTGATTTTAGTTTTTATCAATATTATGACCGGTCAAAGAGTTCTAAGAAGTTATGTTTTCAACAAGGTGTTGCATTATAATGACCCTGTCCTGTTCAATGAGCCTCAAAAACACCTCCAACAGCATTGACATGTCCACTCATCATCCTTGTCAATGTTGAACTTCTGTTCATTTCATTTGGTCAGGTTTTCCGTATTACTTCTCCGAGTAACATGGTTTTGACTGTGTGAAAAAAAAAAATGTTGACAAAGTTGGTAAGGTTTTTGATTGAATATTTTCACTGTTTAAATAGTACAGAGTGCTTGTTTTTCAAGTCCCCAGTGTTGTGTTTGGAATTGTCAGGCAGATCAGCTCAATTGTCTCAATCTCTGCTCCACCTGCTGCAGCGTGCATCATTTACAAAGACAATAATTCCTTTCTCATCTCAAACCCAGCAGTAATCCCAGCAGACAGACTGTATTCCCTGCTGCAAAGACACAAAAATGCCTTTGCTTCTTCTGATACATCTAATCTGTTCTGCATATCTGAAGAGCAGCAGTTTCATGTTGTTTAGTAGGTTTTTACAGAGTTTATCTCAACTAGGTTTCAGTGTCTTGGCACATGCTCCATAAGTATAATCTTCTCTGTCAGAGCCGAGGCATAAAAGCTTCTTTTTGGCCAGGAATCATCACCACAAGTGTGGGTTTCCATTTGTAATCAGACTTAAGTCGGTTTTCCCTTTCCACATGTTTAACATACTGGGTGCCTTTATTTTTTGTCTCAACAAAAAAGTAAAAAGAAAGAAAATATTCTGCCTTTTCTACGAGAGAGAAATAAATTCTACACTAAAATTTCACTTGGCATGTATTTTCCCTGCAGGGGGAGCTCTGAATGCAATGTTCATGAGTATTGGTCCATGCATTTAGTTGAACAATAATGTGTAATCATGTAATTTAAGGCAAAAAGTTTGATCTAAACTTTGAGCAGCTTTCTGGCTATGAGCTGGTCCTGCCTTTAATATCAAATATTTTTCTTTCTGTTTGAATTCTTGCTCCAATGTTTATCCTGACAACAGAAGATATTCAAAAAAAAAGGAAATCAAACACAAATGGGATTGTTCCTGTAGATAAAAAACACCACTATATAGTTCTACTCACTAATTAAAAATGACTTCCAAAACAGCTCCAAAATAAGAACTTCAAAGTTCTCTAACGTTCTCTGCTGTAGGTCAGAGGTGTTTGTGTGGTGGTGATGACGTTTCTAATCACAGAAATCAAACCACTCTCTGTGGCATTTTTACAAAATAGTACTTAAATTAATAAGCCAGTCATTATTCTCCTCTGTCTCACTTGTTGCGTTGTAAATCAGCAGTGAAAACCTGGCACGGACGCCTTGATCCTGATAACAGCATTGGAGATTTATGATAGCGTTTGTGCCTAAAAATAGGTCAACAGGACAGGTGTTCTCATGTGGCGGCGTGTCTCCGCTGCCTGCCTGTCTCCTCTCACGTTTATTTGTCTCCTCCTCAGTCAGTTGCCGAGAAACTAAAACCAGAAAGAAGAGCGGAGGAAGCGAGCCAGACGTGGCTCCCATCTCTCTGTTCGTCCTTCGTTTTTTTCGTCACTGAAGTTCTGTGAGCCTCTCTTGTCGCTGCAGGTTTGCGCAGACACAAACAACCAACCTCGTCCTCTCCCTCACCCAACGCCGGTGTAAAATAGGAAAAATGAACGGTGTTTGGTATCTGTATATATTGATTTCCCTGCAGCACTCCAGTGAAGTTTTTATATGATAAGAGTGAAGGACCTGCCTGCAGAAAACACCAATCATCAGACTGTTGACTCTTGTTGATTTACATCCCATTCGCTTGTGTGCACAAGTTTTGTTCTTATCATTCCGACACGTGGAGGATGCTGATCTGAAGACTTCTCGTCATCTTCACCCGCTGATTTCTGAGAATTTCATCATAATGATAGTCTAACATGTTCGTAAATTTAGCCAATTATTCTGATTAAATTTATCTCTGTAAACATATCCTGGTATTCTAGAATGGACACTAATCTCACAAATAAAGACTTTTTTGCAACCCTCCACTACATCTGTCTTTATCTGTCACTATGTCTCACTGCAGTAAAACAATGTTTCTTCATTAGTAATTTATGTTTTTCCGTTATTTATGTAAAACAAAAACATTTTTGCCCCAGTAAAAACAAAATCTCCAGGTTCCCAAACAACATAGGTAAAGTCAAACTTTTTACTAGTCACATGTGCAAAATGAA
The DNA here is from genome assembly GCA_016785265.1 of Paraplagusia blochii. Taxonomy (NCBI): domain Eukaryota; kingdom Metazoa; phylum Chordata; class Actinopteri; order Pleuronectiformes; family Cynoglossidae; genus Paraplagusia; species Paraplagusia blochii. Next base: position 300,271 of record JAFBJS010055155.1, on the reverse strand, counting down.
GTCATTGTTCATGTCCTATGGTTTGACAAATAGTTTTGATGGAGAAAACTATGATCATATGTTGCTACTTAAGTTGAGTGTGTTGTAAATGAGTAAAGAAAGGCGCAGGACACTTTTGTTGTTCAAATATATAATCTTAGCTCAGTCATACAGATATATACATTATATAATAAATAATATTTATAAAAACATAACATTTACGATTATAAAATAAAAAGGGAATTATTCACTTTAAAACATCTGTACAAAACTTTGGATATAGCGGGGTAAAAGGTGTGGGTTGTGGGGCCACGGAGGGACCAAGCACAGAGGACGTAGATGGACCACAGATGGGGAGGGGGGCACCGGGTGGGGGGAGGAGGTTGTTTAGAAGGTGACGTAAATGCAAAGCACTGTCACACACAGAGAGGAGCACCTTGACTGGGTAACTTGTGTTTGTGCTGCTGAATATAATTAATAGGAAGAAGGTGGGACTGTCAGAACATGTTGTGTGGAAACCTCTTAGATCTTCAACCAGCCTCATCCATCCATCCATCCATCTATCTATCTATCTCTCCACTTCTGTCACTAGCATCCATCACGCTCAGAAAAACATCAACATCTCACACAGCTGTCTTCACGTTTTCAGGATCAGGAATCAAGAATGTACATGAGTCGTTCACCAACCCTCCAAAATTCCAACTATTTTTTACCTGAAGCATTTTTCAAAAGCGCTGTTAAAAATGACTTAACTGGAGCAGACATCCATCTGGAGAGAAAAAGACCTGAAGACTAGCTGCCCAGAGAAAGACGTCCCTATTTCCTCTCTTAGTGATCCTACAAACAGTCCTGCGTCTTAGAAGAATGACTTAAATAATATGTTTTTGCCAAAAGAACCCTGACTTTAAGATTTTAGATACAGTAGATAGATAAAAAATAGCTTTGAATGTAGCTTTGAAGCTTCTCTGAAAAAGTTTAGTCTGAGCTCAAAACCAAAGTTGGATAAACGTGGACCTGGCTGCTGAAGCTTGGTTAATGCTTCAGTCAGTTGATTCTTCAATCATGGCTTCAGTCAGTGATAGTTATGGCCCTGAAAATTCATTGTCGATGTATCTGTCTTTTTCTCAATCTGCAGGACAGTGAGCTTGAAATTAGAGTCATTTAGTAGTAGTTAAGGTGTTATATTAGAAAAATGTGACTATATGTTTTTTGTGCCGATGCCAAGCTCTGAGAAATGGCAGTGGTTGTGTCAGGAAGGGCATCCTACGTAAAACTTTGGCCAAATCAAAGATGCGAGAAAACAAAAATAAATTGTTGACTCGCTGTGGCAACCCCTGAAAAAAGGGACAGGCCGAAAGGAAAAGAAGAAGATTAGAAAAATTTGACTCGACGAGTACAATTTGCTGCTGCTACCTGAACAGTAGGAATGTTTGGGGTTGCACTGACAAGACTAAAAGGTTAATAAATCAGACTCTTGAAAACCTCACATGTCTAATGGAGAGATAATATGGAGAGAATGACAGAAGGAACAATCTAGTCTACACTCTGGTTTCCACATGCCATCACATGTCCCCCTTCATTTTTATTACTGTGATAAAAGCGGAGATTTGCTTCCATTGGGTCCTGACGACTGCGTGAAGCATTAGTTAAAAATGACTTCGCTCACTTCAGTCTCAAAAACCCATGACGAGTCCGCAACGTGCCAAGACTCAACCCCCGGTCTGATGCAGACGTCTGTAAATGCGCGGCCGTAAAAGATCTCCACATCACTTGGGCTTCTGCGCCTTGTTTGGTGGTGATGTGGACCGTAACGCTCTCCAAAGTGAAGTGGGTCACAACGTGTTGCATCACATTTGTGGAAAACCATGAGCAGTCGACAAATTGGTCGGACTCGGTGAGCGGACATTCTGCAGAACTGTGGACTCATAACTGTGGGCTCATATACTTTTTTTTTTTTTTACCACTGATGATTATGTCTGACTGAATAGTGCATACAAATACATGTGTAGGGTTGTTGTGGAACCAGCATGTGGTTCGCACACATGCTCCCTCTCGCATACCATCGCTCCACTCCCAGCCCATTGGTAATATGTCAGAAATGCAGGAATATAAAATGGGGCTGCAGCATATATCTTCCAGACTTCCCAGTCAACTGGTGCAGCAGAGTTGGTCAGCAGGGAGGAGTGGAAAACAAAAACTGAGAAAGTCATCAGCTCAGTAGTCTTAGTTCAGTTCAGTAGTCACAAAGGGATGGTGTCTTAGGGGTTTCGGGGGTCTGCAGACGTGTTCAGTATCACTCACAGGTTGGTTTAGTTAAAAAAAAACAAAACAAACAATAAAGATCAATAAGACCAGTCCAGGCTGGACACAGACGTGAGGTGTTAGTTTACTCAAAAAGCAGAGTCTGAAAGTTTGCGTTTTACTGCATTAATCTCAGAGGTGAAAAGTTGTTACGGAACACACCGTGAGATGTGTTGGTGGCATGAAGTGGGGAAATAAATAAAGACAAGGGGGGCAGGAGAAGGGGTCGGGGGTTGTGGCCCAAGGCTGCAGGGACAAGAATCCCAACTTAAACTTCTTCCAGTGAGAACAGGTTTTTCTAAACATGTCTGGTAAAAACTGAAGTGATATGAAAAATGGATTCTACACAGAGTAGAGCTCAGTCACGTCCCCACGAGTGTGTTTATCTAAACCTGTGGAGAGACGGAGTGAAGGGGTTGGCGAGTGGGCAGCACTTGCAGTCTGGCAGTCAGTTTGTCCAAAGTCCTGCGCCTCTCTGCGCTCACTTGCACGTGTGCACGTCGTACACGCGCACGCACTCCTGACAGCTGACGTAGCAGCACCAGTGGAAGATGCAGTGGCACTTCTCTTTGCGTTTCTCAGTCCGGGTGTTGTGGCCTCGTCCGCAGCACAGCAGGTCGCAGCCCTCGATGCCGTGCGATGACACGTTGCAGACGCGGTCACGTGTCCCAAAGGAGCCCGTCTCCTGGTTGGGCTCGCAGAAATTCGGTGAGCCCTCGTAGTAGACCAGGTCACGCTCGGTAGGGTGTTTGAAGAAGGCGTATTTGACTCGGAGCGTCTCCACCCAACCCCGGGACTCGCGGTGCTTCTCCACCACCATCTCTGAGGCGCTGTCGTACTTGTCCTTCAGGTAGTCGCCCAGCATGCGGAAGTCGGGTTGTGCCCACCAGCAGGTTTTCACCTCACAACTTCCTGAGAGACCGTGACACTTGCAGCGAAGATGCATGTGGTCCAGGATGGTCTGAGGGACAAAAAGAATGAATCAAAATCTGTGAAGAAGTTCAGTGTTTTAAGTTTCATGACATCTGTGAAGATTCTCAGTCATCCAGATCGTAATGTCCAAAAAGGGTTTAGTTGTGAGCAACTGGACTTATTCTTGGAGGTCAAAGACATTTCATTCCTCAACTGAGGAACTGACAACGACTCGCATTCATATATGGACATGACACAAGAAAACTGCTCCTTAACATCAGGAGCAGTTTCTGTCCAAAAAGGTGAGACCAAAACAACTCTTCACACCTTTGTCCAGTGGTGAAGGGAGTGGTCTGGAGGAGGAGAACTACTAGAGTTCCCTTTGACATCAACCAGAAACTGATGAAGTTCCTCAGTTGAGGAATGAAACGTCTTTCAACTCCAAGAAGAAGACCAGTTACTAATGAATAAACTCCTTCTGGATAGGTTTCATGACATGACCAAACGTCTTCCCAAATGTCGTCAATGAATCTTAAGGAAGGAATGAAGGAAGGAAGGAAGGCATTGTGATTCACACCACAGCACAAAACAAAATGTCATCTCTGTATTTAATCACTAAAGTGAACAGTGAGCAGTAGGGGTGGGACGATTCACTCACACAACGATCCAATTCATATCTCTATTCGCAGGCTACGATCCGATTCAGGAACGATTCATAAAAAATATTAAACGATCGATCCAGTTTGATCCGGTTTTGGTTCAGTTCGATCCAAACCGATCCAAAACGATTAATTTACGCACCCCTACTGAGCAGCTTTGAGCACCAGGGGAGCAGTGAGTTGGGATGGTGCCATGCTCAGTGGGAATTGGCAGTAGGGGGATTCGTACCAGGGACCTAAGACCCAAGTCTCAACCATTAGATGGATAGATAGAACTTTGTTAAACCACTGAGCACTGCTCTTTGGTGCAAAGAAACCCCTAGAGATGTAGATCCAAAGGGGACAACTTTGTATTTTGGAAAAAAACTAATATATTATTGGGATTATCTTTCTGAAATTTTTCTATACCATTATCACATTTATCTGTGGAATATCATAGAAAAGGCTAAAATCATTTTTGCATTTTAACCTTGATGCATAACTTTTACATATCATTTATCACAGTTAACATGAACCCTCCATTTATCTGCTCCGAACCTGTGGCCCCATTTAGGACCATCTGTGGTCTTCAAGAAAAAAAAATGTACCCACGTCTCTTGTCAATACTGTGGTAAAGACCATGACTGACTCTGTGTCTCAGGTCACTGGGATCGTAAAAGGAGCAAAACCTTCAACTCTCAATCACCTCGCTCTTGATTAAATTTTCTAGTAGGACAATCTCAGGCAGTTGAGTAAACACATTAACCAAACCGCTAAAGATTTGACAGATCAGGCAAAGAAAAACAAACATGGCACTGGCTGAACTTCATTCAAGTGTCGTGCAGCTGAGAAGAACAGAGAACCTACGCTGCTGCTAATCTCTCTGAAGTTACTGACTCATATCACGAGTGTTCTGCCCCAGGACACGTTTACCTTCAGTTTTCATTTTATTGTACTTTAATTTTAACCGCTATATTTAGGCGCCGAATTCCCCTGGATGGGGGCGGAAGGCAGGTGGCTGTGGCTGCGAGGACGAGCAGGCAGGGTCGAGCGGGGCGCACGCATTAGTGACATCACACTGTGAGGCATGTCATGCCAACGTCAAGTCGCGGAGGCCCCCGGGGGTTAAAGATTGGAGTCTGAGACGGCCAGGTGGAGACGAGACTCCTGTCCTGACAGTGCTGCTGTTCTCTTAGCTCCTGTGGTCTCCTTGACTGCTCCTGTGTAGTCAGATCAAAAGCCTGCCTTGTTGCCGTGTGGTCCCTCCATTTGCCCCTCAGCCAGCAGCCGGGGAGCTTATTTTCCCCCAGTGGTGACAGCAGTCAGTGATGTTTTAAGTCTAGCTTGATTTCCTTCTTTGTGCCCCCTCCCACATCCCTCCTTCTGCTGCTCCTTGGTTAATTTGACTGACGTTTTTTTTTTTTATTATTATTTTTCATTGCGAGGCAGGGCACGAAAGGCAAGGATGGGCAGGGCAGGGGCAAAGACTGATTGAGGGTTTTGTTAAGATGACTTATTAAGTAGTCATTCAAAGTCAAGTGGTTATTTTCAGGTTAGAGCTCAGAAATGTACAGACGAGTCAAACAGCCAGTTCCTCACCTGTCACATGAAACAGTCAGTAATCCTGCAGCGACTGTCTGTGACAAATCCACTACATCTGGCCATGCAGTTTTATCGCCAGCCAACTTTTTTTCACCCATTTGCTGCAGTTTTTGAACAGCGCACCGTGCCGAGGTTGTCCGACTCCTGTGATGTATCACCGTGCCGTAGAGAACAACCAGCTGACTGTACAGAATGTACACAACGGCCGAGGCTGCGTTTATCCTGCACAGTCGGTTAAAGACACCCAGAACATCTTGTAAATGTTAAAACCTCAACTGTCATCTGAGTTTAGTCTTGTTGTATCTGATATGTACACTATCTGAACCCAAGTATGCAGGACCCCTCTGCCGTTTACCTCTATTTAGTTTGAGCTCAGTTTTATTTTAAGTGAAATCATTATTTGATGAGGACGATTTCCTGTCTTCACACCAGTGTCCTTGGACACGAGGCTGGGATCATCACGAAGTAGTTTCCCTGTTAGAGAGGAGAACTTGACAAGACCACACAGATCCTTAACCTTCACAGTGAACTTCACTGGGTTCTCAGGCAATATATGAGGACATTATCCACCCAAAAAAATGCTCATTAAGAGCCAAACTACAGAACAAATTTATTGCAAGCACATGGTGAACTACCCACCGCCTGCTCTTGGAGTGACAGGGGATGTCATGTTTCAGGCTGTTCCTGTCTCTTATACATTATTAACCCTCCCTAGACTTTATTACATGCACATGAAAAAGTAAATGTAATTTACTTTACTGTTATGCAAAGATGGAAGAGAACAAGTAGTGGCTGACAGACAAGGGAAGATGAAGAAGCTGAGGGATGCAACAATTACTGGAGTCAGATATTGACCTTTGCTGATATTGTCCAAACACTGTGATCAACCAATGCTGATAAATGCGGTCGCTTGCACTGAAAACTGCGGTAAATGTTTATCACCAGAAATACACTTAATGCAAATTTGTCAAAACTCAGGCATTGTTTGTTCAGATCTTCATTAGAATAGAATAGAATAGAATAGAATAGAATAGTCCTTTATTGTCATTGCACCTTGGGAGGTACAACGAAATTGGGGGAACAAATCAAACAATATTATGATTTGTAATAATTCTATGTTACAGAATTATGACAATATTGGCCCCATAACATTGGTCGACTATTATTACCAGATGTCCCTATAGCTTTGATGCATGAGTCAGTCAGTGAGCGGACTGGAGGAGCATGCTCAATTAGCTAATGGTAGACCAAGTACACATTGTAGGAGCCTACGTATTGCCACAAAGTAAAGAAAGCTACCATCAACAAATGTACTTATCTAACATTTTTTGGCAGTGGTGGCCTAGACGTTAAGGAACCGGACTTGGGTCCGGAGGTTTTTAGGTTTGAGTCCACCAGCTACCAGGTTACCCCTAAGGTCCACTGAGCATGGCACTGGTCCCACTCACAGCTGCCCACTGTTCCCTTTGGTGATGGGTTAAATACAGAGGTGACAATTCTGTGCAGTGGTGTGAATCACAATGTCACAATGACAAGGAGTTTGATTTCATTCCTTCTTCAAAATGTATAGCAGATTAAAAACCAGTTGACATTTACTGAGAAGGGAGAATGTATAACCACATCCAGATAATTCATTCCACATGAATGTACAATAATCCATATGCAGGATGACGTGGCTGATAAACTGCCAAGTCAAACCCATGGTCGGTTCCATGGACCAAAATCTCAGTGACCTACCCAACGTTTTCTGCAAAAAAATAATATTTACCGTGCGTCCTGCTTCGTTGTTGTGCCGGTTCATTGCCGATCGTGCATCAGGCCGGTTCTCCCTCGCATCGGCGAACTCTCTGGACACCAGCACCCCAAACTCAGCATCCTCGCTGCAGCCGCCCCACTTCCAGCCCTCTCCAGGAGGTCCCTTGTGGTGAGAGTCACAGCCGCACATGGTGGACGTTCCCTCGGCGCAGGAGCGCGTCACTGCGAACGCCACTCCCGCTGAGGCTATGGCGTGGACGAACGCCGACTCCCTGGTAGCTGAGAGGGACAGGTGAAGACAGAGGGAGAAAAAGGGAGAGAAATGAGGAGTGTGTCAGTTTCGTGTTGAACATGCTCAGCCCAATCTGTACTCCTGCCATCATCCAGACAGAAGCACTGAAAGGAGTCGCCCCCGGGCCACGGCCTTTTAACATTTCATCTCTGAGAAGACATTTATGTGCCTGTAAAGACATACCTCTGCATTTCATACTTTACAGTAAGAAATGTGATGATGTTTACTCACCGCTGGTGATGAGTAAACATCACTGACACACACACACTCACACACACTCACGCAGGACACATGAAGGTGCCTCGAAGCCGGGTCCCTGCAGTGACATCAGCCTTTTGTAGCTGTGTCAGAGGGCCTTAACGCTCAGTGGGATCTTAGTGACCTCCTGTCATCCCTGAGGTGTGCTGCTTTGCATCTGGATTGTGTTTCAGGAATGTTGCCCCCCACCCTCCACCCCGCCGCCCACCTCCACTCCAACCCACACACCCACCTCTCCCTGTTCACAGCCTAAGGCCTCCTGGTGAAACCTAGCAGTGTGTCGGTCTGCTTTTTTTTTTTCTTTACACCGAGGGATGGAGTTACGCCTCCTTTGAAGGCAACAGCTTATTATGTAACCAGACACCATTGTTTCACAATCACAGCACACTTACTGTAGCTCACCTATTACATTGTGCTAGATCTGTTACAGACATGCAAACACACACGCTCACACAGGTACACACAGCCGGGACTCTGACGTCACGTCTTTGGACTTGTGTATTATTATTTGTTCTAACTGACATCTGTTCAATCATTCATTCAACATAAGGAAATCCAAGTCCTTGTAATAAACACACGGAAATAAGGAGCATTTTTAGAACCCAATTACTGCAAATTGGCTTAAATTAAAAAAAGCCATATATAAACTACACTGAATAAAAAAAATGTTGATTTCTGGCTTCATGAAAGGTACAATTGTGTGGACAAAAATAATGATAACAAATAAAATGGCTTATACGAGCTGACAAAGACTCTTGGATAAAGAGGTGAGACGTCTTTAAGAAACATACTATGTCCAGCTGCCCTGAATGTAACAGTTTTTGGATAAATTGCCCGAATAACTGAGAACCTACACAGACAGACTCATTAGAGTTGGATTTCAGAGCTGATATCCAGCCATTTTCCATAGTTTTCTTGATAGTAAAGTTTTTCCATTATTGGATTTTATCAAGTATCACACCTTTATTTGTACCAGGCATTAAAATGAACAAGGAAAACAAAGATTATGTCCTAATTTTTCAATGACTCTGTATCAAATATATAATCATAACCATTGCTGAGCTCATATCTTCTTCTTCTTGTGTCAAACTCATTCATACCAGGGGCCACATCAACAACACCATTTCCTTAAAGGGCCGGTTGTAAATTGAATATTAGATTTGTAACTACTCCATAACATACTTAAACATGTTTTAGTTTATTATAATATATTAACATACCTTACATTGGTTATTAATGTGTAATAGAACCATTTTTAATTTAGCAGGTTAAGAAACTTTGCTGTATTGACATTAGTACGTTTTTGTAAACACCTGTGGGCCATACAACATGACCTGGCGGGCCGCATTTGGCCCCCGGGCCTTGAGTTTGCCACATGTGTTTCTACACTGTACAAGTCAAACCAGGGTCACAGGTTCGATGCTTCCGTTAAATCCAATTAAACCAACACGTTCGCGACAAACATAAACAGACACATACAAACAGAGGTATAAAATGAGTCCAACTGCTCTGACTGACACTTATTATTTGTTCAAACACGACCAGAAAATGATGTTTGTATTTTTGAGACCGCAGCCGAGGAAAATTCCTCAGCCGCTCTGCTGCCAAAAAGGCCGCAGAAGCCACAGATAAGAAATTTACTCTTGTGTCTTTTGTTAATACTATGGTCCCTAACCACGGTTTATTTGACTCATAATGGAATATAATTTAAAGGTATATACAATTTGGACAAAAAGCCTCAGGCCACTGTGTTGCTTTGGCACCATTTGATCGACCAGAGAAAATCCAGGTCGGGCTGTTGAGATATGTAGAGAATATGACGCATGTGTGTTTGAACAGACTCCTCAGTCAAGATTTATCTTAGAGACTGTCCAAACACTTCCAACACAATTCTACATTTTTCCTTGAATAGACCATAATCATCATTTCGTAATGTTCTTGCTTTGAAGGTGCAGTATGTTGAATTTTGTCTGCAAAAATAAAACTAAGTATTTATCACAAATAGGTTTATATTGTTTGTCTGGTTTATTACAGAAAAATTCTGTAATATTTTGTAATCTTATGAGGTTGATTCTTTGCAGTTCAAGTTTAGTGTTCATATGTTGATGATTGTTGGTGTCGATCTAAAGATTTTTTTTCAGTGTAAATTGCTGATTTCTTAAATAAGTCAAACAAACTTAATTTTGTTAAATGTAGTTTAACAAATTAGTTTTTGTTTGCTGCAAAAACCTCCTTTCACGGGTATGCAGACTCTTTGAGGTTAAATACCAGAAAAAACTTCCTTGTGGTCAGTTAGGGCTTAAGAAGCCTCTGGGATGAAGGGATGAAAACTTCTTCAAGAAACATACTGCCCTAGTTGACCTCTAGTAAATATTTTTGGGTTGAATTTAACGTTCATCTTACTTGGATGCTATCCCCGCTGTTTTGTCTGAGTTCTCTTCATTTTGCGTCTCTGTTGGCAACTTAAAGTTTAATACGGAGTGATCATTTTTAAGACTCTATGGGAAAAAGTGACTTTTGAGCAGCCTGGTGGCCAGAGTTTGCAGTAAATGTCTGAGACAAACTTTATTGGATTATGAAGTGCAATTGAAACATTATTTTTATACTGTACAATTTTCATTTTTGTGGTTTGATTTTAAAAATTGTCCCGGCTTGTGGTTGTGAGTGTAGCCCTATATTTTGGGGATGAAGTGTGATAATTAATTGTTATTATTGTTAATGTGAAACATTAAACCCTGAGGTGATCTCAGACAGGAATCAATCCTCAGCAGTGGCCACAGCAGGTAATCACTTTACAGTTTGTACACTGACCCAATTAATGTTGCGCTCGGTGAAGAATGGAAACTTGGAATTAAGTGTCTGCACCATGGACACAGACAGAGACGAATTTGAACCCAGGTCTGCGGTGTTCAACTCTTCCACCATGTTTTCACCTAACCTCCTTGTTCACCTGCAGTTTTGAGAGCTGCAGTCCTAAGTTCTAAGGTTGGGCATCCCAGTTCACCCTGGCAGGACTAACTGGGTCCTTCACACCATGGGTCCTGGCTGCTAGCCAAGGCTAGCTCTGCTCCTGCTACCTGCTGGGCCCATCAATCCGCCTTTGTTTCCCTTGTGTCACACTGTATTATCCGCACAAAGGGCCCAGCGACTCACGCCCCCACAGCCCAGTTCTGCCCAGAGCTGGCATTCCCTGAACTCCCCACCTCCCTCCGCTCTTCCTCCAGCCGCCCTCCACCGACACCCTGAGCTCAAACCCATTATGCGCCACCGCCGACCGCAGGATCTTCCTCCGCCACTGGAGACATCCACCTCGACCAGCCCACCTTTGCCAACTCATAGCTCAGGCTTCAGCAGGAGGCGGCGGTTGGTCGGCCCTTGCCTCCCTAACTGGAGGACTTCCGTGTATCATTCCTAATTCCTACATCCTTCACTTCCCCGTCCCAAAGTGCACACCAAGGCAAGATTGGGAGAGATCCCCTTTCAGCCTGTTTTCATGACAGAGTCAAAAGGGCGTGTGAATGGGACGTTCGTGGGAGCTGGACTGTGTGAGGCGAGCACTGGTCTTCATGCACAGTAGGGGTTGAGCGGAGCCCCCCGGCCCTTTTCTATTGCCTGTAATCTCATTTGGCCTCCCCTCTCCCTTTTATTTGACTATGGAGCCTGGACCGTTCACACTGGCCATCTCTGCCCAGATTCATTCCCCTCTGACACACTGGGTAATTCATTTCCAATCAGCTGCCTCACTGGCAACACACAGAACTCTATACTCACCTTTATAATTAGGGATGGCAAATCCCAAAGCAGGACACCTGCACCTATTCTTCTGCCCTGACAGGTATAGTGGCACGCTAAAAGGACAATTAGCGTGCTGTGTCTGAGAGTGCCTCACGGATGTGTCCGCGATATCATCTGTACTTGTCTGGTTTTGTTGACGGATTTACCGTGTTGACCCCCCGTCCTGTATGAAAGTGTAAACAGTGTTGTGGAAGACAAGGCGAAGGGACAAGCCTGCCTCTGGAGAAAAATGTGGACGTGGACGGTGAAGGTGCAGTTGAAGTGGTATAATGTGTCAGTGCTTGTACCTGCGCTCGTTTCTCACTGCAGCCAGGAAAGGTGTATATTATTGTAATTGCTGGAGCTACTCAGCAGAAGCTCAGAACACAGGCAGTGCTCAGCCTTAGGCTAGAATTCTGGTAAGTGCTGTGTTTTGTATCAGCTTGCTATTGCCTCAGCTACAGCCTCAGATTTTACAGTGAGGAGCTGTTTGGCAAAGGCACGCTCACATCGTAATTTATTTCCTTCTTGGAGCCTTGTTTCTTTTCTTGGAAGGATAGGAAGAATAGGAAGATGGCACGTGTGCACGATGTTACAGAGAACAGAAAATAAGCATTACTGCCACTTGTCTCTTCATCTCCTAGCTGCTATCGTACCTTTATCCAAGACAGGACCAAAGATTGCCAGGTTGTCCTTGATGGTGGTGCAGTTCCACCTGCGCCCCCTGAACTGGTGCTGACATTCCTGAATCCCCAGCTTGACTCCTTCGGCCACGCTGGGCATGATCTCGATGTAGTTGCGGCAGAAACGTAGCTGCTTGGGTACGAGGCCCGGGATGGACCCGCAGAGAATGGGTTGGGAGCCCAGTGAGGAGTACTGCTGCCCGAGGGCCAGGGACCTGGGAGGCCAAGATAAGGAAAAGGAAGAAAGACTTAATATTTTTACAAAATACTTTGACACCAAGCATAATGATTAATCCTGAAGCCTTCACTGTCAATGTATCTTTGTACTTGTTTTATTTTATTGTATCTTTATGCTCTGGTAACATCCACTGCCCTGTCTGTCCGTCCAGGGAGTGGATCCCTCTCCTGTGGTTCTCCCTAAGGTTTTTACTGGTTTTCTTTTCCCTGTTAAAAGGTTTTTTTGTCCCTGTGTAGTTTTTCCTTACCCTGACTGAGGGTCTAAGGACAGAGGATGTTACCAACCCTGTAAAGCCCTATGTGACAAATCTGATTTGTAAATGTGGGCTATATAGATAAAATCAGCTTGATTTATTGATAAGTGATTAAAACTTTTCAACATTCTTGGTATGTGGTTTGTCTAATTAATTAATGGATTTGTTTATATGAGTTATATTCCTGATTTTACTGTACATAAGCAGTAGACTTCACTGTTTCTGGTTTGGTTTCGAACGCCTCAGCCCTTCGAGAAAAATTTGCCTTCACTTTTGACCGAATTTCAGCTTTCGAACGCCCGCGTCAAGACGAGTCAAGCCGAGAGAGCATTCGGGCTGCCGCGCTCAGCGAGTCTAGTCAAACCTTGTGAGTTCTTTCTCAGTCAGAATTCAACACGAACGGACCTACAACCAGCGCGGCTTTTTATTGAATTATTTCTTATAGGAAACCGACCAAATCAGACCTCGACCACCAACCTGCAACGGATTAAGTTAAGCTGAGGCACCACTGTATTATAAATGTTTATTGTCCAAAAAATTTCCACTTGCCATTACTAAAACTAATGATAATATGATGAGTGAAACCATGGACATAAAATCTTGGAAAATATATAATACCACGCTGCTGTTTTTGTCAATGTCTTGTTCATTTTAATGCCTGGTAACACTAAGAGTGTTGTTTTGGTTTGGACAAATATTATGGTTTAAAAAGAATAGCTGACCAGAGTTTCATTCCAGATCTGATATCTATCCATTTCCCCATGTTTTCTTGGTAGTTGGCAGCTACAGCATTGTACTGACAAGAACAGTGCTTTTAGGCATCGCTGTTTTATTGTACACTTCTGGTAATACAGCTTCAGTGGTACAAGGCATTAAAATGACCAAGAAATTGAAGAAAAACACGGATGGTCTGTTTATTTTCTCCATGACTGTATTCCCATGTATTGTACTTTAATAATATATTTTAGAGGCCCATTGCAGTGTTGTTATACGAATATCCTTAACAATTATTATTGTTTTTATTCAGTTTAACCATCACCTTGTAAAATAAAAGCCTCCACCTCAGCCCAGGTCAATGCAGGAAACACTCAGTGTATGTTTTACCCTCAACTCTGTGACAATACTCTGATTCATACTCCATACTCATACTGTGGTACTGACTTATCTGCCTAATGTTATTTACTCTCTGAGCTCCTGTTTGTTTTGTCTCCCCTGTGATTGGCCACCACTTCAGGGCAGGGATACAAGCTATTAGCCGTGACTTTTCAAAGTGTTCCCACTTGTTAGCGTACACAGATCTGCTGATCTGAGAGACAAGACACAATAATCTGTCTTTGTGGTTTAGGAAAAGTCCCTCATACTGTTTCAAATATATGACAACACTTGCCCTTGTTGTTCCTTTGTTAATTAGTGGTTTGCCCGTGGAGCTGGCGTTCTGAGGTGGATGTAGCGCACGAGGAAAAAACACGGGCTACATCTCAGCGTGGTGGCTCCTGCAGATTTGCCTTAGTGGGGGAATAATTGCAGCAGTGAGACAGCCAGGCTTGGCTGGTGATGCCAGTAACCATTATAGTTTCATTCGAGTCATTAATTTTAATTGCTTTCTCCTAAATAAAAGAAAGAGACAACTTGTTTGCTGTGCCCTTGTTATAACACGCTTTTTTGTCATGACAAGCCTTGACACTACTTTTTGGTTCCCGACAGAAGTTCAGGCATCTGTAGTAGAAGGTCAGATGTCTTGTCTAATTTATTTTGGAGTATGTAGAGCAGGTCCTTAAGTTGGACACGAGGTCTGGGTCAAGAGCAGAAAGATGGAGAATTTGTTTGAACCAAGTAAAAGTCCTGTGTAAAACCTAAGATGCTACATTTCTAATATCCTTTATGACACCATTAACAGGGGAAACGCAGGCATTGCAAGCAAAGGGCAGAAGTATAATGATAATATAAATAAATTATTTAATTTGGACAATGTCGGTGGGCCGCATTAAAAGCTTAACGGGCCGCATTTGGCCCCCGGGCCTTAGTTTGTCCATGCCTGATATAGAGTATGGTGACAACGACAAAATGACTGTTGACTAGCGACGGCTAAGTGCTCGGCTGGCGTCTCTACGCACAGTGTGGCGCTACAAGCCATGGGAGAACTGCAGAGGGACAACTGACACAGAACAGATCAGGGCTCCACTGGTGATGACTTCAGGACCCCCGCAGGGTGCAACCCAATCACAGCAACCACTGACTCTGACAGATGAGTGCAGCGCAGCGCCCCACCCCAAAACAAAAGTCAAGCCATTGAAGACAAAAAAAAATCCCCCTGTAAGTTTCTCAGAGTGTGTTCGTTTTTGCCTCATTCCAACAGCGTCTCCAAAGACCCCGTCCCCCCCTCCCGGCCTCTGTACACCGTATTTGATCTCAGGTGATCATTGTTACAGGCGGCTCCGAGGGATCAGAGTTTGCCGGAGGAGTTTTTTGCGCTCAGACCTACGGCTGCGCCGCTCTGCTCTTTCAGCTGGTCTCATGGATGTACAGATCACATGATCTGCGGTGAGTCACTCGGTGTTGTGAGCGTGAGTGTCTTCGTTGACATTAATACACAACAAACATCAACCCAGATCCTCAGGGATCACATTGTCAGACGTCACGCACGAGGGGCAGAGAGTCCCTGTGATCAAATGTTCCCTGTGACATCACACACCTCTGACCAGCAGGAAAGGCTGGACGGATGCTGCCCTCTCTGGGCCTGGTCACTCAGTCTGAATGACTAGTCGCTGGATTTTTTGGAGTCTGCATTTTATCACAGGCCAAATGGTGGAGGAGTAAATGATTTTCCCTGTACAGCTGTGGCAGCAGGTGCAGTTGAGTTGGTTCATTCATCATAGGTTAATGGAAACTAATGTTGCTTCACAAATCTCAAGCCTTTGTGATGCAACACAAAATCAATCTAAATAGTATTAAAACACATATTTTAGTTCAAACAACATCCTACCAACAAACCTCATTGCAAAAATAATGATTGCAATAACAAAAACATTGCACCAATGTAAAATTACATTATATTTCAATATATTTGGTAGATGCTTTCATCCAAAGCCCCTTATAATGTAAGGAAAAGCTTCAGTAGGTCAATACAAATTAAATAATATTTTTTGTGTAATAAAAATATATAATACTATAATTAAATAAAGTATATTAGTGTCTTATAAAATGATTGTGTCCATTGTGGCGGGAACTGCAGAGGACACCTCTCACCTTACATGTCCTCGCGATGAAGGTGTGGGAATGATTGTAGATATATTAAGGGTAAAAGAGCTTTTCATTTCTTTTTCAGTCAAACATTGATTGTATCTATGAGCCAGTAAGTTTGGTCAACACTGATGGAGAAAACATCCATCCTGTCTCAGTCAACACTGCTGGTCTTATTGTTGATGAGACTACAACCAGGTGAAGACACACCACATTAGCTCATGTACCAGTTTCGGTCACAGCAGCGCTGCTGAGTTTTAGTGTTGCTGACTTCACTCTGTCTGGTGACTAAGGAACTTAATTACGCTGCGTCTGCTGGTTTAGAATTTCTTAGTTGTAGGATGGACGGAGTCAAGAATGAAGCTGGATTTGTACACAATAATGTTAGGTATTCCTTAATATTTCTCCCAGGTAAAAGGAAGTTCTCCCTGCTGACATTGAGGTGAAGCTGCCAACCTTTCCGTGAGATTCCAGCCTCAGCAGGTCTTGTCACAGCTCACGTGTACTGCCTTCACCTACTGGTGAATCTGGTGGAATCAATTATCCAAACACATGGGTCTGTGTGGTGGTCGTAGCATGTTTAGACTGCGGTCTGCGGCTCTGCCAGCCTGTTTGTCTTTGTTTGCAAAGGATGTGCATCATTTCATCCATATGGACAGATGAGATGAAAGGGATATCTCCGTGGAGAGGTGCTAATGAGAGTCTTAACCCTGCAGGGTTATGAGGCGTATCCTGCAAACAGACACACACACGCAGACTGGTGCATGTAGACCACATGTGTGTCACACTGATCCCCTTCTGCTCAGCCTGGCTTCTCCTAAGCCAGAAGGAACGTGTCTCAACCCTGTGAGGGAGCAACAACGGAGGCAGGGACCTACGCAGAGGCAGAACGCCGGGGGAATCTGCTCCAGGGGACGGGGCGAGCAGCAGAGCAGCAGCGAGCAGCGGGGCTTGGCAGGTGCAGGCCCAGGCAGGCCCTGGTGGGGCCTCTGCTGGCCTGCGGGGACTTTATGGCTTGGTCTGGGTTTTTTCTCACTATCTGAAACTTTCATGATGTGTCATGTAGTGGGAGCCTGATGGGTCACTTCAGCCACAAAAATGCAAAAAGAGGAAAAGACAAATATGCTACACAGTACGTGGAAATTCATCCAATTAGAACTGAAACTGATGTGGGCAATAACACAAAAAAAAATCTTAGCCTTCATCTGAACCAATGTAAGTGGTTGAACCTCTCTGATGGAGATCCACATGGCCTGGACAGTCAGGGTTGTTGCATCTTGTTTTTGTTTTGTCTCTGACTCAGAAGGTGAGTCAAAGAGTCCCGTACCGTCAGAAATACGTTGCAGCTGCTAATGTGGGAGGTCTGCGTCTCAGGGGGCAGTGTGGAGCACATGTCAGTGCACACCAGACGCAGACTTTGTGTGACAGCCACTCATGTCCAGAGGCACAAACAGCACCAGGTGAACCTCTGAACTTGGTTAGGAGACACAAGACACATGTCGGGACAGTGGATGAGTCTGAAGTACGTGGGGTTGAACCTGAGAGCTGGTCTGTGTGTCCCTTCAGAGTCATTAATCCTCCACCTCATTACAATGATGTGGTGTCTCCATGGGACAACAGAGAACCTTCACACTTGACCAGACTGCTTCTGGTACAATGTTGAAGGACACTCTGTAGGATTTACGTTCAGAGGAGACGATTCACACCGTGGTTATTTATTTTTAATTGTTATTATTTCCTCAGGTTATCCTGAGAGCTTGTGGCCATCAGTCTTTAAAGTTCACACATTCAGCAGCAGTTTCCACCTTCAGCCCTGAGTCACAGTCATGTCTACTGTAGATAGAGAATTATCTAGAAAATGAATGAACTTTTTCCTCCAAGGACTGTTTTTGGTTGATGTTGGTTTTTTTTATTAATGGGACCTAATGATCCCATTATTCTTATTTTTTTTACTGCAGTAACAGGACGCATTTGAGAACCGGTACTGAAGAACATGTTTCTGTGAAGGTTCTCGGTCATTTAGGTTGAGAACGTATGTTTATGTAGCTCTGGTCTGTGAAGATGACCTATCTTGATCTATCTGTATTCCTAAAAAAAGTGACACCAAATAAACACAGAAATTTAATATGGGCTGGCTCACGATGATGAAAAATTCTTTAAAAAAAAGAAATTCTAAAATAAACATTCTGAATATTCTGATGTCTGATAGTAAAACAAAATAAAATAAAAACTTTTCTAAGCATTTTATAAACAATTTCCTGTATGTATTAATTGGTTTATCTTTTGAAGTTTACATTGTGTTCTGTATTTACTGCAAAATCAATATATGTCCTGACTAACTATAATAACAGAAAATATTTTTCTCAATTTTATCTATTGCACTTTTATACCTCAGGGACATTTACCGTAAACCTTCTGCTGTGAATCCTGCTGTCAGTGAATATACTGTAATAGTGCTTGTTAATTCTGGTCGTCATCGTATGTTTTATAATGATTTGTTGTACTTTCTGGGGCTGAGTATCTCTTAGAAGCAAAAAATCAAAATTAAAATCAACTTTATACTTTTAGTTGTGAGGTAATCTGGCAGGTGAAGTTGCCGTGGTTACTTTGTTTCATCTACACTCATCCTGCGTTAGAGGAAAGGTTAGAGGAACTGGGAGTTAATTCCATGTTTGCAGGGCTTCAACGTGGAATTATGAAATGGCAAAGGAAGTCGCTATCTGTGAATCATAAAGGAAAGGAGGATGATGAGAGATCCCGTCTATACAATGTTCCTAAGGCAGTGTTCACAGACTGCTATAAACCCAGGTAGGCTGCATGAAGCAGGCCGTACTGCCTGTACTTGTTGCCTTTGTAGAACGCATGTGACTCCACAACACACACCTTCCTTGTTCTGTGTGCACCTGTGTGCACTTGTCAAAACGAACTTCGGTTCCGTCTCTCTCTGTGACGGAACACGCTGGAAACAGTTGATGATATGATTTTGCTTAATGACTCTCCAGGTCACTCTTTACTCTGCTCAAAATACATATTCATCTTCACATATTTACATTTTACATTTCTATGCCAAAGCTTTTATCCAAACTGGAACATCTTTACTCTCTTTTGTAGATGCTGGCGTAATAACCAATGCACAATGGAACCCCCAAATTTCTCCTTGTAATCACTTCATGAGCAACTTCTTATACACAGCTCATATGGAAACACTAAATATTGACTTTTATATTCATTATTTTTCACAAAAGAGAATTAAAAATTTCGAAATGTCACAAAAGTTCAGGCGCACCTAAAAAGGTTTGGAATTGACTCCTAGGAGTAACTTTAGCCTGGAGATCTTCTCCTACACTGGAGTAAAAGACTAAAAATAGTATTTGCATGAAATTCCAGTCTACCTCTGATTTACCTCCATATGTTCATGCTACAGCTCAACCTGTCAGATTTGCCTGCGGGGGGCGTTATGTTGCTAAATGAAGCTCTGTGATAGAAGTCAAAGACGTGCACTGAAAAGGAAAAAAAAAAAAAAATCCAACCATCAGAACCTCGTTTACAAATCCCACATTAGAATCTGCTGTCAGATAAAGACACTGGAACAGAGTAATTGGGCCAAGCCCAGCCCCAGGATGGGACTTTCTCCTGGCAGAGACTGGAATGCAAAGCTTCTGTCTTTGTTGTTTTTTGTTTTTTTGTCGTCTGTTTTTTTGGCACATTTTTGATTTGTAGTTCAAGAGCTTCTGGCTGATCAGATAAAAAAAAACCCGACAGGACCCCTGAGAAATGTTTCAACCTGTTTCACCTTCTGTGCTGGGTGGAAGTCAGCGTGCAGTCGGGACAAGGAGCCCCTGAAGTCACGATTATCAAGACACGATGAAGGAAAAAAACAAACAGAGTCTGCGAAAAATGCCTGTTCCCGAGCCTGCCTGTAGGTGGACACCCCAGTGTCCAAGCCGTTGTCTCCAGAGGACACTGCTGATCTGAATGAGTCGCAAAAGATTATGAATGAACCAAAAAAAAACGTGATGCTACTCATTAGTGGCGTCTCTGCACCAGCGCCCCCGCTCTGTGTAAAATATACTACCTGTGTAAATCATAACTCAAAGTGGATTGTCTGAAATCCTTTGTTGTACATCTGGAATTTCTTTAGCGTATCGTAATAAAAAACAAAAACGCTTTTGTTTTGCTCGCGCTTGGAAGAACGGGAGAAATGTGCGATATTACATTGTTGGGCGCGAACCCAGATTTTTTAAGACTGCCAGTCTGCAGATACTGCTGCCAACTGGGGTTGATGGTGTCCAGCTGCCTTGAGCTGTGTCTTCAGGAACTTCACTAAAACCTGCTGGTCCACAGACGTGTCCACAGAGTTTGGAGTTGTCTCTCTCATACCAGTGTGTCTGATGAGGTGTTGCTCTTGTTGAACCGTTTTCTGAGCCAAACATCAGGACATAAATACCAAGTTAAAAGTAGCGTTTGACGCTGAGTTCTTCAAAGAAACGGTGTGATGTAATCTTAGCTTGTTGTTTGTAAAAACAGCGCCTCTATTACCTTTTACCTGCAGGCCGTACTACAGTACAGCTGCTGTTTGTGTGGCTGTAGCAACAAAGAGAAGAGCAGTTTAGATAAAAATGAAGGGGTGTGGGAGAAATTTCAGAGGGTCCTGGGTTCGACTCCTGCCATTCGAACGTATTGAAGAATCTTTGAGCAGGTCTTAGTACTATTTAAGTGGCTGCAGGTGACGGACAGTGAAGTACAATTTTTCACCATGTTGGAAGGAAAGGAAAGAGAGCAAACTCTATGTCATTGTGATCTACACCACTGCACACAACCAGATGTAACCCTCTGGATTTAACCCATTACCAACGTGAGCAGTGGGCAGCTATGAGCGCCCCTGGAGCAGTGGGTGGGGATGACGCCATGCTCAGTGGACCTCAGTGTTAACCTGCCAGATAGTGGATTCAAACCTGGAACCCCCAAGACCAATAACTCAAACTCAGTACGGTTACTTAAACACCAAGTAAAAATGGTGATAAAGTAAATTAAATTG